>NDXB01007840.1:0-55456 GCA_002631895.1 Agapornis roseicollis | reverse complement strand
CTGCGATCAGACCACATGGCCAGCCAAATGCTTATACCAACAGAGGTGATAATAGCAAAGGAATGTGTGACCAGGTGTAACTCCAAGTATTTCTGTCCACCGTGTGACTGGAAAAAACTTGTTTGAGTAAAAGTAAAAAGCAAAGAAACACCAGCTCATTGTGATATAAGCAGTACAACCTATGCTTAGCCCTTGATACCCTGAACTATTTCTTCATCCCCACTAACCTGCTAGATAGTCCATTTAAAAACCCTTTTAAAAGCTTATAATTGTGGTCATAGAAGAGAAATACTTCTCTCTGTGAGCCATAAGGTTCTGCATTTGGTTAACAGACTTGTAGTAGTATTCCCTCAGAAAGTAGGATCTTGATTCAAAACCAGGTGAGACCTTTTTAGCTTTTGTTATACCCTTAAAAGAAGCAGATAAAATATATCTGCTTGGGAAAATCCCATTGTTTTTGAAATATGCATTATAAGAAAGAGTGAGAAACATTCGTGTGAATTAGTCAATAGAGTAAACCAATACTTACTTGTGTGGAATGAAAATAAACAAGAAGAGCCAAAAGAAAGTACCAGATGATGAGAGACCAGGCTGGATTTTAAAGAGAATGCGTCTAATCTGTAACTTACTGGAAGTGAGCAAGTACAACTGATTGAATATAAATCTAATACTGGCTCAGATTGTTTGACTAAGCTGGGAAATAATGGATCTCTTCCATCACTGTGGGGTGCAGGATGTGTAGTTGCTCCCTCCCAACTTCTTACTCCGTCCAGACCTATGGGGTACACTAACAGGAATGATTAAAAAACCTAACCCAAACCAACCAACCAAAAACCAACCCTGTAAGTTAGAGCAAAAATTAAGGCTCCTTTTATATTCTGATAAGGAATAGTCTGGGTTGCTTTTTAATGATTTTTACTAATACTTCCTGAAAGTAATAGGTTTTAAGCTCTGAACATCCCCGTATAAACATACTTTTAAATAGGACAAATGAAAGTATAAGGATATTTCTGCTTTATTAATTTTTAGTTTCTTTGTGGTAGACTTAAATACTTCCCTGATATTATCAACTGTGGCTTGTGGCATATCCAGATTTCCCCAAATCACTTAGGAGCTCTCAATATGTACGGGGGTTTTTTCCATGATGTCAAGACTTTCAGTCCAGCAGCCAAGAATCTAATGAGAGACTGAAGGGGAGGTAAGACACCTCTGAAGAGGGGTCTTGGACTTTCTGGTTAGTTGGTTCATATAAGGGGTGGCCATTAATTGGAGGGGAGGGCAGAGTGTTCTGAAAAAAGCATCTCAGGTCATTATTTTATACGTCAGCCTTTAGGAAACATCTGGGTTTATGCATCCTACTGTTACAATGGATCTTTCTTCCTCCAAAGAATCAGCTGATCCTCACTGCCCTGTGTCATTGTGTGTGTCAGAAAAGATAAAATAACTTTTTAAAAGGCATCAGGCCCCATAAATGAGTTGAAGGATCAGGCGCCTTTGGAAGCCCTATGTTGTTTACCCCATGCACCATTTGCTCCAGTGTCCTCCTCCAGAACTGCTTGTCTTACTTAAGAGCAAGCAAAGTGTCTTACTGCTAACAGTGAGTAAAGCTCTAGAGATATCAGATTAAGTTGCTAAAATTCCAAATCTTTCTGTTGCTCAGACCGTCAGTGAAAGTACTGTAGGTTCTGTCTGTCTGAAGAGCTCAGCATCCCTCTGTGCCTTCCCTTAGCTCAGCTGAATCTCTCCAGAGATCTTTTCCTATCCTCAATCTACAATGTGGTCCTATTCCATCCCAACAATTCATATACCTAAAGCTGACCTCTCCTAGCCTTCTAACCAAACAAATTTGGCTTTGACAACAGCATTCTTTTCATAACATTCCTCCTCTCTTGGGCTTCCTTTCTAGAATTGTCAAGTTTTAAGAAGCTTATGGCAGTTAGAGGACTTGAATTATCTCACCTCTGCCTGTAGTAGTGAGCCGGTAGCTCAGAAAGAAATTACAGCTGCTTGTAATGAATTTTTTCAAAACCACATTGATAGAAAGGATTCAGGGAACATTTTGTCTGAAGATTTTTCCCTAAGCCAGTTTACAGGCTTCCAGTGCAAATTTACTGCAGGCATTAACCTTCTGTCCTGGTCTTGTCAAAATCTGTATCGTGTTGGTATAATAGGATTTCAGGTCAGACTCTTGAAACAATAAGCTGATTTGATTTTGAAGGTCTTATGGACTTTATTCTTCTGCCTCCCCCAATCCTTGTCTGTCTTATAAGTTTTGTCAGGACTGAGGAATTAGTCAGAAGGAACGGTAAATAAAGAGAAAATAAGATGAGTCAATCAGTCTAACAAAATGCAGTCACTCCATTCCTGCTTACATGTGGTATTTTTCACTGTTCTGTCTCCCAGATATGAAGAAGCAGGATAACAGATTGAGACAGATTTGGCTTCTAATCAAAGCATTAAATTAAAAAGAAGGACAATTAGTACAAATGACAAAATCTTGTGTTTACTAAGATGACTAAGAATTTGAAAGATGTTTTCTTTTCTTGCTGTTGCATCCCTTTGTCTGAATTCCTGCTAGTACCTGCGTGCACTTTGAAAACACAGTACTGCTTATAAAGACAATTATCTTCACACATCTTGAATCTAGAAAGGGATGTCATAGAATTTGGAATTACTCAGACATTTGTTATGTCTTTGTTCATGATACTGCTTTGTTGTGAGACCCTGGAAGAGCAGTGACACATCCACATGTAGCTTTTCACACAAGGCTGGACAGAGACTTTTCTGTCAAGGCTGGAAGTTAAACAGAAACGTGGTTCATTTGAGTTTAGTCCATGGTAAAGCTCCACTTACAAGGCAACAGTGTCAGACTCTTAATACTTAATAGCACACACAGGGACAGTGTGAAATCATAGAACCACTGGGACACATTTCAAATGAAAAATGTGAACTCAAGGGAAGAATGAAATCGAGAAGCAAAAAATTTAGGTCTTGATTTATCCAAATCTGACAGCAGTGCTTCATGTAACAAAAACCAGACCAGCTTGGCAAAAGGTTTTCCTTTTTTAAAGGAGGTTTAGTTTTAACCTGTGATTGTGATAGATTGTCCATGGTAAAGAACCTTGCAGTGATGCAAAAAACTGTTATTTCTTAACACACCAGTAACAGACTTTCCACTGTGTGACAGTGCTGCTCTGTGTTCCCAGTTTTTTCCCATCTGCTTACCAATGTCCTGTATATATTTGTGTGCAGTTTTTTAAGTTTAAAACACAGAATTTTTAGCCCAAATAGCTTTCAGACATGCATTCAGCATGCTTTTAATTTCTAGCTCCTTTTCCTGTCAAAAGTTCTTGCAGTTTAGCAACTTCATTTGCACAGGCTTTCAAGTTTGCTAGGAACTTGGCTGCAAAGGCTTTGTGAGCCAATGTAGAGTTCTGGCAACATATAAAGGTGCAACATGAAGCTCTAACCATTCAGGTGTTCTACCCAAGCCTCTACATAGATCCATGTAACAATGTTCTACAAAACTGGACCTTTGTTATGCAAGTGATGTGTATGCACGATTTGTATGTTATGTGTGTTATGCAAGAGAGTGTTTCAACTTATTTTAGAAATAAGTGCTGCCTTTTCACTGCTCTTTTTTCCTTCAAGACTGACAAAGTAAAAAGAAGTAAGTTTCTATGACTCTCATTGATAGTATGAGTAAATCTACACTAACTGTGATCCAAAAGCTGGGTTTCAGTTACAAAAGGCCTTCCTAACCTTCCTTTAAATTAGCTTGCCTAAATGTGAATAACAGGTTTATTTTTAAGCTGGGCTACTACAATTAGGCACTACTGGGGTTAAATATTCAGAAAGCATAAAGGCCTCTTTTGAGCGGTGGTCCCAGGCATGGGCCATTCAGGGATGATCTAAATTTGAACTTATTAATTCAGAATAGATTTATAAAATTCCGTTAAAGCTGTATTCCTTTACCCTTCTGTTAAAAAGTACAAGCCCAGAAATTTAAACAGACAAGTGGAAGCCAAAACTGAATGAGTTACTGCTGAGATGTTTTACATGACTCCCTTGTTGCAGACTGGAATAAAGTTCAGTAGTTTAAAGTGCCATGAAAGGGCTTAAACCAAGTTTCTGGGTTGTTTTTTATTTTTCAATTAATGCTTCATTGTGAATGTCTGTGTAGGAAACAAATCACAGAATCATAGAATCATACAATAGTTAGGGTCGGAAAGGACCTTAAGATCATCTAGTTCCAACCCCCCTGCCATAAGCAGGTTGAGTACTGTGCAGCTATCCAAAATACAAAGTCAATTCTGCTACCAAGCTATAGCAACTGATGCAGTTCTACAAAATTAACAGACCAGTGCAGTGGTGAAGGACTTGTGAGCACAAACACAAAGGGATTCACTTTGGGACAACTTCTAACTTACAGTTAGGAACAACTGCTGTGATGTGACAGATCCTTGTTACCATCAACAAAGGTATGTACCAACTGGCTCTGTGCATCTCTAGATGTTTCCTGTAAGGAGTCTGGATAACCAAACCTACGTGAAGGTCTGATTAGGGGGTTACACAACCAGAGATCAACTCTGAACAAAAGCATATATTGACAGTTTGGGAAAAGTCCTCTTGCCAAAAAAGAGCACAATCCCAGAATACTATTTTTCCCCACTTTTCAGAGTGGAACCGCAATTAAGAGGGATAAACCTCAGCTGTTCTCAGTGTTCTGCATACGATGTGTAGAATTTGAAGCTATTTGACTCATTGGTCAAAGTAGATGAGTTCTTAACTTACATGTACTTTTCACTGTATTCATTACAGACAAGATGCAACAACTTCAGTTTTGCTGGAAGTATGCTTTTGCTTCTTGCTTTTGTGTATTTGTACAATGTAGTGACTCCTGGTTTTCAGTGCTTCAAGGTAAATCTAAAGTAAAGTAGTAAAGAAGTAAAATAGTTCATACTTCCAAGAAATTTTAAGAGGAAAATTTTAAATATCAAGAACTGTCTTTTTACTCACACTCCAAGTGGTAACAATGTCACACATAGATCAGTAAACAAAAATCATCATGAATGAAAAATACTTTCAATGCATTTTACGGTATTCTTGAAGCTGGAAGGAGATTGAAATCCATATTCACAAGATTATTCCATTTCCACTGGCTTCAAAGGATCTGCAAATGTTTTAAATAATGAGTTTTGGTTTTAATATGAACAGGTTAATTGTAATATTACTGACTTTCCTATTTTAAATGTGTCTGTGGTGATTTATGCTTAAGGAAACTGAACTCAGGAATCAAAAAATCAGATTTACTTTGATGAACTTCATATCCTTTCATTTTGAACAGTGCTCCTTATGTCCATACCAGCAAGTTGTTATATTTGTTACCAGTCCAGACACTTAGTCATTCTAGTCTAAACCAGACACTAAGCTGTCTGTGTATTTCTCTCTCCTCCTCAAAGTTTTTGGACTGAGAGGAAAATTAGAATGACAGGGCCTCCCCTAGCTCCATTTCCAAAGGTATTACTGTAAAAACACACAGAGGTGCTAAACACTGCCAAGCAGCAATGGAAAGTCTTTGAGCTCTGGTTAGTTCAGATGCAGCTAGGTTAGGGAGTACCACCTGATCCCAATAATCTGTCCAGACTCACAGTTTCTGGTTAGGAGCTTCATCTTCTTCTTTCCAAAAAGCTCTCTCCTGACACTCAGTGATGATGCAGTGATAGTCATGTGGCTTATTTGTGATGAGGAAATCTGCCATTTAAAGGTAAGAACTCTGCAAGTTTCTCTCTAAATTTTATTTTTTTTTTCCTGAAAACTTTGGTGGAACTTTTAACAGAGCTGAAATTCAAGGATTTACATGTTTGTCATAGTTTATGTCAAAAATCTGGCGTGTGATAAATGTTTTAAATGTGGATGACACCAGAAACTCGGTTGCTCTTCTCTTTGCATACAAATAACCCCTGAACTTTACCTTCTGACCCCTTTGAACACTGCCTGCTTCCAGAAATGTCTGATTGAATCCACGGCATAAAATTGAATTTCTTTTCAAAGGGACTCAGCTTCCTAATTAATTTCTATTGGTTGTGTAATATACTTTGGCTACCTATGTGTAAGTGCTTAGATCATACACTTCCATTGCAGTGGGTGCTTTATTAACTAGAAAGTTGGAAGGTCTTTCAAATGTGTCATTTTCCAGCAACTGTAGCTTTTACCACTAGATGGCTTCCCAGGATAGGGGCTATAGACCCGACCTCCTAAATTAACATGTTGGACTGGATTCATTTTAGCACATTCCTAATGATATAAACAGATATAAAGTCTAAGTTCTTTCCAGCTCAGCTGTGAAGACAGCAATGGAGGTTTGACACCCTTGAGCTTTTTGTGACACCTCCAAAGCTCTGCATACTGGGTTATCAGGTTGTTTCTGATCGCTGTCAAAGGTCTAGCAGTGCTCTCAGTTCATATGTGCAGTTAGATCCTCCTCAGAAATGCTTCATCAGTGCAGCTAAAACAAACCATACCTGCCTCGTGCTTTACAGTGCCAACAACCAAGCTGGGGGGCAGTGTTGCAAGAAGCTTTACCCTTTCTCCTGTTACAACAGAGTCCAAAGTGCTATGGAGTCCTTCTTGTGTTGCAACTATGCCCTCCTAACTGGACAAAAAGGGCTTGGAAAAGTAGAGAGATAAACCCATCCTTTGTTATGAGGAAGTGTATCCCTCCTTCATACCGAACCTGCCTCTTATTGTCCCAGTACTCCAGCACCAGTTTTCAGCACTGCAATCATCTTCCAGCACGGAAACCCCAGGAGTTGTTGTGTTGTCCATAAAAACATTGGTCTAGTGTTAGATTTTGGTGGTTAGCTGGATCCAGCCTGGCAATCTGGAGCTGAAGAAACCATTTTCCTCCACACTAGCTTATTCTGGGCCAACACTTCTGTGCCCGAGCTCCAAGATCTGAACTCAGCCTTAACCCTGCCTGTTCCTGAGCTGAGGGTTCGGGGGAGGGGGGTGGGAGAGGGGGAACAGGGGTCCCGGGCGGGGTGGGCAGCGGGGCTAGGGTCTGCGTGCCCGGGTGGCGGAGCCCGGGGACCGCCGTAGCGCGCAGCTCTCCCCGACTCGCAGGCAGCGCCCGCCTCGGGCTGCGTGCTGGAGCTAGTGTGCGGCGGCTGCGGGAGAGCTCGGGGGAGGGGAGGGGAGAGCCGAGCCAGCCACTCACAGCAACAGTAGTGAGAGCTCCCCAACACTTTAACTGTCAATCAGGCTTAATGGGGTATAAAAACCTTCCCAGCGCCGCGGCTCTGATAGCCGGAGAGCGCCATAGGGAGAAATGAGCAAGAGCCAGCGCTGAAATAGTGCACGGCGTAATTCCTGCTCTGTGATCTCAGACACTCCAAGTGAAAAACCAGGCGAGGGGGCAGCGAGAGGCGGTTATCAGCTCAACCTCTGCAACCGGCTCAGGACAGAACGGCTACAGATATTTATAGATATAAAAACAAAACCAACAACCTTACCCTGAGTTGAGCCTTTCTTAAAGAGAAGGTCCTGGCAGTTCTGTCTTATTTAAGCAATTTCCTGAGTCTAAGAATAGAAATGAGCTGCCTGGAAGGCACTGCAGGCTGAAATTTGGAGACATAGGCTGCTTTATTTTATTTTTCCAAATATAAAAGCCTTCCATTTGGATACTGGATTTTCATGTTGGTCCTTGAAGCTAAGAGATGGATAGTTACTTTTAATTTCACTTGGTTTTCCTCTCATTTAATTTAAAAAAAACCTGTCTTCCAGTTAAAAAGCAAGGAAACCATTTTACCTGCATGTGACAATCCCAGAGGACACTCATCAAGAAACAGGGGAGTGACTTGGTCTTCTGTACTACTTCATTCCTACCCCACTTTTTTTAGGGGGAGAGAAGGCTTTTTGCCAGTCCAGGAATCTCTCGTCCCCCAAGGTTTGGAAGGGGGTGGAAGACTTGTCACCCATCTGGGGGTGCATCAAGGGTATTGGATTTCTTTCTCTGTCAACTTGGTTTCGTGAAGGGTCAGAAGAGGATTTTGCCTTCCTGGCTTGCCTGGAACAAGAGGATGATTTGGAAGTGGCTGGGTGCTCTGCTGCTTTTCCCTGTGCAGATGGTTTACCTGGTGGTGAAAGCTGCCGTGTGCATGGTGCTGCCACCCAAGCTCCGGGACCTGTCTGGGGAGAACGTGCTGGTCACCGGCGGCGGCAGAGGGATCGGCCGGCATCTGGCCAGGGAGTTCGCAAAGCGAGGAGCCAGGAAGGTGAGCATGGGTGTGAGGGGAGCTCCCGCCTTCTGCTCTGCTCTGCTCCAGAGCCTTCCACTCAGAGGTTAACAACCTTTTCTCAGGGTGGGATTGATGGGATCACCTTGAAGAGGGGAGAAGGGGCGCTAATCTTTTGAAAACCCAGCATGCTGAGCCATTACATTGACTTACATTTCAGAAGTTGCCCTTCCCTGCATCCTCTCTTTTCCCAGCTCATCAAAGAAAATGTGACAGTGAGAAAGGGCTTCCCTTGTGAATTCTCTGCTGACGAAGTGGAGGTTTTTGCTCCAGCCAAGGTTTTCATGTGGCAGGGAGAAGAGAGCTAGGTGATTCCCAGGCGTGAAGCTACTGCTCACTTGCATTTCTATTCATAGGCTGCTTCCTGGCAGTCCTGGTTGCTAAGACTGGGTACAAGCAGGGAGGGTGCAGCTGATCTCTGGTGCCAGCCTCAGGCTCTCCTTGGGCACAGCTGTGACACTACGCTTCTCACCCCCAAGAGGTCTTGACTCAGAAAGGGGCAGATGGTGTATGCAGCTCTGGCTCTTGGGAACGTGGGGAGAAGGGTTCAGTTTCACCCCAGTGGTTTTATACTTGCAAGACCCATTTCTTGTGCTTTCCAAAGTCCCTTGTCTTTTGCTTTTGGTCAGTCCACAGCTGTTCAAAAATAAGATGAAAGAGGACCTAGCAAAGAAGAAAAACACAATGTGAGTAGGAGCTGTGAGATTGTTTTCAGGTTTTCTTTAGGGAAGAGGAAAAGGGAGAGAGTCTCAGAGCCTGGTCTGTCTGCAAAACAGCCTGGAAATGCCCGCGTAGCTGGTGTGTCCATTCTCTAGCTCAGGAATTGGTGGTTTACCTTCAAACCTTGTGTTTTCATAAGTACAGGTGTCTCCATATGTGTGACTGAATCAGGAATACAAACCCCACACATACCCTGAAACAAGGCTTGAGATTTAAAGTTTCATCTCCCCCTTTATGGGTAATGAAAGTCAGGAATCATGAAATTAGACAGCTGCATAAATACTCCTCTATGTGAGAAGGGATGAATGAGAGTCAAGAGAGAATAAGGAAGGAAAAAGTACAGAATGAGAGGATATTTAAAGAAAAATTTGCATACTGTTTTGTCAGTTCTTTACACATGCTTTGCAGTTTTCTCTGTGTGGTATAGAGCTATTCTGGCATGCAACTTTGAGGTGTAAAATATGTCAGCATTGAACTTTGATGTTTGTAGATGTTTGTGTTTAAACATCATGTTGAGATTTACAAATTCTTGGAAGACAGAGCAAACAAGTTGCCTGACCTTTGGACCCAAGCAATTTGCTGGAGGTGTATTTATATTATCTGTTAGAATACCATGCTTCATTATTTATTTAGCCCAGCTGGTTGCTAGCCTGAGCTCTGGTATTGAAGTACTACCATTCCTCCACCTAGCTCCAGAGCTGCTTTAGCTGCAGTTGAGCTGGACACTGAACAATGGCCATCAGCCCTAATGAACTTGGTGACATGGGCCAAAGGAGAGGGAGCTCTTCAAGGTGTGGAGCTGAGGATGAAATGACTGGAAACAGCTACAGACTGTAGTGTATTTGTATGTCTTCTTTATAACATTTCTATGTACCTTAGAAGGAAAGAGAAAGGAAAATGATTGTTGGGAACCTTTGTACTTGTCTTGCGATCTTGTGAAATGCTGTGTGGTTCCTAGTTACTATTTAGAACTTTGAGGGGGTTGCATGATGTGCATTTTTCATGTCTGTCATCAAGGTGATCCAGTATTTGCTTTTACTGAGTTGAAATTAGACTCTCCTTTCAGTTCCATCATGGCTATCCAGTAAGTCAAATATGGCATTTGGCAAGTTTTGATGCTCTCTGGCAGTGGCACTGCCTTTCTGCCTTTGGTAGTGGCACACTTTCCCTGCAACACTAACGTGGGTTTATTCTTGGCTTCCTTCCCAGTTTTAAGGGCATTTTTACCTGGATGTGATAGCTTCCATTCCCATTACACTGAGATTTCATTTCTTTCTTGCCTTCTGTGCTCAGCCCTGACTTTGTGAATGTGCTGCAGTTTCCACAAGACCTCTGTTCAGCACTACTCTTTGATTTTATGCTTTGCCTTAGACAACCAAAAAGAAAACTAAAAAGGCTGGAAGTGGTTAGAAAGCCACCCCTCAGTGAGGCCTGTCAGAAGTCACTATTGTATTTTTCTGTTGTCTTCATATGTGGTGGTTTTACAGTTAGAGCAAAGCTTGAATTATTGCACATCATTAATAATGTATGGCAAATTCATAGTCACAACATTCCAAGTTTAAAAAACCAGCTTCCACCAAAGGCCTGAAATTCTGAGGCCAAGCACACTGTTACTTAGAGGAGAACAGAAACAGGAACATACATGTTCAGGTTCTAATAAGGGGTGCGCAGCGTAACCCACCACGCGCTTGCGCACAGACATAGTGACGGAGTTTTGGAGGTAGGCGGCGATATATAACCATATTTTTGAGATTAGAATCTTCTGAAAGATAGGTTAGTTGAGGCTGTTAGCATCTGAAATTTCCTCTGATAATTACACTGGATTGGGTCGCATCTTGCAGTCTATCTTTGTTTTCCCGGGCTGGTTTTGTTAATCATGAATGAGGTGTATCTGTGCAGTTTTTGCGTCAGATGACAAGTGTTGTATCAAATAAGATTATGATTAGTCACATCTGCAACATTTTTACTGTAAAATTTGATCCTGCATTTAAAACTATGAAGATGGCAAGAAATTCAAAAAAAGTTCATATAAGTGGAAATACAGTGTCTTCTGCTTGAGACCTTTCAGGTATCTGGTCTCTTCTCCCAGCCACCTCCTCTTGATAGGACAAGAAGAAATGGCCTCAAGCTTCAGCAGGGAGGTTTAGTTGAAGCTGAGGAACAATTCCTTCCCCAGAGGATGCTCAGGCATTGGAACAGGCTGCCCAGGGCAGGGCTGCAGTCACCGTCCCTGCAAGTGTTCACACACTGTGGAGGTGAGGCCTCCATGCCATGGGTTAGAGGTGGCCTTGGCAGGGCTGGGCATGGGTTGGACTGGATCATCTTAAAGTCTTTTCCAAATCGGTTCATTCTGTTATTCTGTAGTTGAGCATGGAGACTGAAATTCTCAATCCAACAGAATGCAAATCCATCTTGATTCCCATTCTCTAATCTTGCTCTTTTAATCCATTGCTCTGCCATTGTGCCTTCAATGAGACTTGAATAGAGAAATGTTCAGGACACATTTGCTTCTGAGGTGCTGTGTCTTTTCTCGTGGTTGTTCATTGGCCTCACTGATGAGATGACCAATAAGGGGACAAAGTAGTCGGTAGCAGTTGTACTTCCAGTTTTGAAAGTGTGTGTCTTCTGTTTTGTTTTTAGTTAAAACAACCAGTGATTTTTAGGCAATGAGCAACTTTAATCGTTAGATCATCCTTGTGCAGGTGTATACTAAGAGCTGAAAGGATCCATATTCCCTTTTTACTTTCAGGTAGTTTTCAGAAACTCCTTGGTCATGGGAGGCATTGTGTATTTAAATGCTTCCTGTAGCACTTACAGAAAAAAACAAAAGCATGCAAATTTGCTGAATGCAGAGGAAGAGTGGTTTACAGATGGTAGGGGACATGTTAGTGTTATTATGAAGGATGGATAGCACTGCATGCTCTCTGGAAGTACTCAAGTGTTGTAATTCAGCTTTCATGCTGTTTCTCAGAGATGTGGCCAGATTCAGAAGTGCTGGCTGAGGAGCTACTTTGCTGTGGCTGAATTACTGGAGAAATGTACTTACTGCCTTTGGTACCTTCTTGCTTGCTTGCAGTATTCAAGATCTTCACTGCTGTAGGCTTTAACGCTTGAGATTTTTTTTGGCTACACCTTAAAAGCACTTGATGAACAGTCTCTGCCTCAGGATTACACATTGGGAGCTTTGTTAAAGCTCTTACCTGTTGATTTTCTGTGGTGAGCCAAAATGGCAGAGTAGATCGTTGTTAATGAAACAGGAGAAGGAGAGATTTTTATGAGTTTATGATTTAATGCCTATGAAATAAAAATCCAGTTCCAAAGCCTAATGGTGTTTTGCAAAGAATATTCTGCATAAACGAGTTAATGTTGGAAAGACTGGCCCCTTTGAACAATATATCTTGTGTAGAACAGCCCTCTACAGATGTGAGTAGACAGAGGGACGCAGGGGCTCAATGGGTTCATTCACTGGTGCTTAAGTGTTGGAAAATCCTTCTGGTTTCCTCTAAGCCATTTGCTTTTCCTACAGCATTTTCTGTTACAGCCCCTTTGCCAGAGAGTTGTCAGTCCTGGTTTTGATGATCTCCAGTGATGAAGTTTTGATTCGTATGTATTTTGTGTGTCATTTGCATGTCTTGCTCTTTGTCAGGTTTGCAGGCATTTCTTTGAGGTCTAAAAACATTCCTTGTAATTTTTACTTACTTTGTTCACACATTGTTTAATCTGAGGTCTGACTGAACAGGAAGGAGATGTTTGATTCTTAGACATTCTGGGTTATTAAAAGTCACCAAAACCTAAAAAAGTAACTGAAAAAGATATGGGATAGAAACAGATTTGCACTGTGTGTATGTATTTTAGTATTCAAAGTTATCTGACAGTGATTTTGGAAGCGTTTCTTAGGCCTTTCCTATTAGGAAACTGGTCAAAACCCATTGATATTCCTTAGGTTTTTTGTTTACATGGAGGGCTCTGAGCTCAGAAATCAGCAGTATGGATCTTCAACAGCATATCTACAAGAGATCTTGTACAGCAGGGCTTTCATAGAGTTCCTTTGTGCCCAGTTCTGTGGTCTCAGTTTCTTTCACAGCTTGTATATTGTGTGCTCCTGTTTGGCTTTCTTTTTTTCCCCTCCAGCTGTGATATGTTTAGCTTTTCGGTGACTGTAGATCTTGAATGAAACAGAGGCCTTCTAGGGAATCAGGGGTGTTCTGGCATGAGAGATGCCTCCAAAATACCAAATGGGTTAGAGGCAGCCCTTGGATCAGCATGACAGTAGTGAAGAGAGGAGCTGAACAGTTCTTCACGTTCCTCCCTGTGCAAGAAATTACCTCATAAATACACTGGAAGATCTCTCCTTTCACTGGCTTGTCTTCTGGGCATCCACTTCCTGTCCTGCAGGAGGCTGAGACCAGAGGGTTTGCATGCCTGTGCAATGATGAAGTAAGCAGTCTGGAGTAGCAGGACAGACAGGAACCCTTGCAGGATGGCAGGGAGCTGGGATCACCACTACCAGCACCAAACGGAAGCTTCACTCTCCTGTGGAATGTGCTGCTTGAGAGCCATGACCCTGCTCTGTCATCACTGCAGTCTAGACAGTTCTGTCTGCAAGGTGCTTTTAACAGGATGGCAGTGTGATGGGCAGCTGTAGAACACCACAAATGCAATAATCAGTGATGATGATTATGGGACAGTGAACAAAGATCCTGATGGCAATTCTTAAAGTTTTGCTTTGAAAAGCAATCAGGGAGTTTTGGTGGTGGTGGTTTGGTTTGTAGTGTGCTTCTATCACTTCTGATTTAAAAGGAAAAAAAAAAAAGGAAATTGAAATCTCAACTGTGCCTTCCATCATTATTTTCACATTTTTAAAGTCAGATCCTAATGGCTTCATTTAGGAAGATACTTTGTCATTGGAGTGTGCTATCCTCTTTCAGTTCAATTGCAATTGGGTTGTAATAGAAAGTCAGTGGATGAAGGAACACCATGGAAGGGATGAGAGCTGTGCAAGCCCACGCTGCTGCTGAAACAGGGCCAGTTTCCCACAGTGTTCCACTGAATTCAACAGAACTGAAAACCACAGAGGAGCTGCAGGTGCTTGAAAGACTCGTAGAGTTGGAAAGATTTAGCTGCTTGAGATTTTTGACTGTAAATGGGGTTAGGATGAGAATACTGCAGAGAGGTTATGTAAAAAATGGTATTGAGTCTTAGATGTTAGCCTTGTATTCCCAGTAATGGGATATTTGGTGAGTTTTGAAGTGAGTTTTTCCAATGGCATGCTTCTCCCACATTAGTTACACAAACAGCATCTGTAGTTCAGTGAATATTTCACTTTGGTCTTTATGAATCATGTTGGCATTGTCATAGTTTGTGTAAGTATATACGAGTTTCAAATACTTGTTTATAACTTAAACTGATGCTATATGATAAAAGACTAATTGCATTGTGACTAGAGCTGGAAAGGAAATGAATACTAATCTCCTGAAGAGAGGGCAAAATACGGAAACTGATGCTCAAAGTCATTCAGAGTTGTGGCCTTCTAAAACATGTAGGACAATAGCTAACATCATCTCACACAGATTTCAGTAAGAGTTTATTGGTCATTCTCAACATTCATCCCTGATTTCACTTTCAGATCCTGCAGAATACTCTTACTATACTGTATTTGAGAGTTAGCTCTTGCCTAAATAAGAACCTGACATAAAATTCTTAGTGCCCAGGAATTTTAATCTGCCATAGAGTTCCATCCAGCTGGGCTACAAACCTAAAAACATTTCTCTGCTCATGTACAAGGGTGTATCATTGCTGATAATGGAGCTGGAAAGAGAGGAGAGCATACCTGAAGTAAACTCAGGAAGCCCTTCTGCTTGCTGCCTGTCAGGTTTTAAATGTACTGCAGCTGGGCCAGCCATCAAGTAGACACTTGTGTTCTGCAAGCACTAACTGATTTCTAATGTGTACCTTGCAATTCATTCTGAGTGCAGAACATGAATAGACCTGATCTGGCTACCCCAGAGATGAGTTCTGATAGAAGGAAAAGAGCTGATTTAAAATTACATCATTTCAGAGCTGAGAGAAACTCATTTTTCCTGGGAAACGATTAATCCCCATGTACTTGGTTTTAACAGGCACCATGCTGCAACGTAAAGAAATCGGAAAGCCTTTTAAAAGTATTTTATAAAAAAAATGGACACAGTTCCAATGTACTTTACCCATGCAAATGCAGTATGTGAATGTGCTGCACAAACAGATGTTGAGTTGGCCTGGTGCATGCTCATTTCTAAAAGGCTCAGCATAAAATTTGCATATGTATTTTTAGGTTCCAGTACTAAGACAGTGTTGTCAAGAGACCATCTGTCCACATCCTGAATGCTTTTTATGCCCTGCTGAGATACCAGAATGACATACAGTCTGTAGCTAATGGATTTCTCTGTAGTGATTTAGAAATGCAAAAAAGCATCTGAAAAGGCAATCTGACATGTCTCAAAGTGAAAATGTCACTTCAAAGGAAATTTTGCATTTTCTATGTTGTAGGTGAGAAAATAGTAGTAGTAATAAGAGAATATTTACCAGTAGTGCACACATCAGGTTCTAGGTTCTGTTGTGTGTGTGTGGTTGAAAAAAACCCCAAACAGAGGAACTGAACAGTTTCAGGCATATTTTAATGATGGTTACTTTAATCTTATTTAAATTTAAGCACTTAATCTTACAGTGAGCTATTAGAGCATGTCATAACATAGCAGTAAGCAGAAGTAGATGAAAAGAATTGGGGAGTGAATGTTTTCCCATGTCATGCAAAATAATAACTTGGAGCATTTGATAAACTGTGTGAGCATAGATTTGATTGAGTGGCTTTATGGTTTCTAGAAAAGCTTTCTTTCTATAAAGATTCTATACTGACAGCAGCTTTATTTAACAGCTTCCTGCTGGCAGAACGCTTCCTTGTTGACTGAATTTAAGGATGGGCAGAAGAACCCTTGTTCCAAGTCCCAGGCTTGGATGGCACTGAGCCTGTTGTATGTGCCTATGCCAAGGCCATCCCTTTGAATAACACCTTCACAAAATGTCTCTGTTTGGCAAGTACAGACAGAATTTATCTGCTATCAGATCTGTTGATGTCTGTGAAGCAGCGTTCCGGACAGAGCTGTTTTAGTTTATAATTTAGAACATACCTGTCTTTTGTTACTGGGTATGTTGTAAGGAGAATAAATTATGTTAACAAGAAGTGAAACTTGCAGAGTAACAGGCTTGTCATCTCACATCAGGATACAGTGATGTCGAGTGACAATATTGTCCCAGTGAGACTGTGCTGTGTTGGCACACCAAAAGCCAGCACTTCTTAAAATGCTTAAGGGCTGTCACCAAGACAGTTAAATGAGGCTTGCCACAAAAGCTAAGGACTGTGTCAATGCTGTAAGAAATCCTGAAGTAAGATAAGGTCATATATTAATGTTGTTGTGGCACCTCAGAAACCCACTCATGCACCTGAAATTATTTAGCATAAAGATAATAAATGAGCTGTATAAGGACATTAGAAAGATGTTTACCTCAGGATTTACAGGACAGGTATAAAACAAAAGGCAACAACTGAATACAAACACAGGAGTCTGTACTGATGGTGCTTTCAGCACCACTCATTTGGCCGTTTTAAAGTTTTTGGAAAGGCATTACAGCAATGGAAGTTTTAAGGTGGGATTTGAAGAGCAACAACAAAGAATTTTGGGGAATGTTTTCAGTGTGATGGAAAACACAAAGGGGTTTTTGAAAGTTAATGCTGGGAGGTAAAGGCTGCAACAGGAGATCTGATGCTAAATGAAAGGTGATCAGGAATGTAGGGATAGCAACCTTGAAAGCCAATACAGAAGCTTAGATCCGGAAAGCTTAAAGGGGAGGCAGGGAGATTCAAAGTGACCTGGTTGAAGCAGTGATCTAGGTTTGGGATTGCAAGCAGGGGGGTTGGAGCAGATGACCTCCAGAGGTCCCATCCAGCCTCAACCATTCTGTCATTCTGTGATCTTCATCTTACTTCTACCAAGAAAGCACAAGGCTGCTTTTCTGAATTGCATGGCTAACAAGATGGGTTTGGTCTATGATGTTTCACCTTTCCCACCTGAAGTGATCCATTCCTCTTTTATTTGTGTGTTTTCATCACCTACTGTGGCTTGTAAATGTGCTGCTGTATTTCTGTTGCATTTTGTCATGAGTCTGGTACAGGCTAGGAAAAAGTTGGCTCAAATATGTAGCACTACTTCCATCTGAAGCACTGACTTATATAGGTAGGTTTTACTGCATTATAAAATGGATTCAACATGCTGTTGAACTAATGTCTCATTAGTCTGGCAGAGCAATTTGCTTTAAGTGTGACCATAAGCTCTGCACACATTTCTAAGCATTCTGACTAAAAAGTTCAGAAGGAATCAACGGTAGATATATGGATGTATTTATTTATTTATTACCTTGCTGTGGAAACCTGGCTTGATAGGGTGATACTATACAGTGGATAGTAATAATCCACTTGGAAAACTCTGAACAGACTCTGAATTACATTCCTCGAACAGATCAGCAGCATTCAAAGAAAGCAGACACAAGGTTAGGACGTCAAGAGCTAGCTGATTTTACATCATAAAGGCAGACCAGGAACACAGCCTTACAGTAAGCTGCAAGTTATGAAAGTATTAGGACATTTTTCCCAAGAGAGCTAGGACAAAGAGATGATGAACTCCACTGAGTATCATTAATTCTACAGGAGCTATGGGAGAAGAAAAAAAGACAGTAGTTTCCTTCCACAAAAGCTGGACAGGTATGTAGAAATTCTGTATCTTTACTTCTGGATGGTTTGAAAATGTCAGCTAATGCTTATTGATTTTGAATGCTTGCTGTAAGATCCATAACCAAATGTTGGTTAGTTTTTAATGTTCATTTTTCACTTTGATTTCTGGACTGAATTGAACATATAAATTGAATACCATTGCTCCTGTAAGGTATTGTGTAGGAAAGAGAGACTGAGAACAGCCTCAGAGCTGCCCACCAAGAGAGAACAAACTCTGGAATTCATAAACCTGTGTGCTTATCAGGAATATAAAGCAGAAATTATTAGAGAGATCTTTTTAGCTGGGCCCAGACCCTGTTCTTCAAAGCATTATGTCAACATGGTAAAGAGTCAAACAAGTCAGACCCAGGCACTGCCAGATCCATTGGCTGATAACGCTGACGCCAGCAGAAAAGGGTCAGATCCATGTTGTTTGACCTTTATTCCAGTGGAGATTAAATTGATTCTAATTAATAGACTTGGGAATAGATGGGTACCTTGCCAGAATTTAAACTGTTCATCCTATTAGCTTAGGCATAAACTACATAATTACAGAAGGATTCTGTGGACAGCCACCCTTATGCTGCCACCTTAATTACAAATTATTGAATACAGTGCCACAGAGCTTGTTTTGAGTAACACTGGGGTTTCTGTTGTCTAACACTGCCTGAAAAAACATGGCAGTGCTCCACTTACAGCAATAAAATAGTGTTTAAAAGCACAAATGCAACTCTGCTGAAATCAGTTATGCTTTATGTATGTGACTGAGATACAGCTGGCTCTCAGTAAGTAATCAGTGGCAGTTGGACCTCTGAGTACACTTAAACAACATACAATTATACATCTTGTGAGGTGGTGTAAAAATGATGCCCAGAAAGATCCTGGGCTGATACAGGGTGATTATCCTGTAATATAATGTGTTTTTAGCCATAGGTTAGGATGAGTCTATGTAAGCTATAAAGGTGGGATGGTAGCTGTATGACCTGGATAATATATTTCATCTCTTATCTAAATGAACCAGCCATTTAAAATA
This sequence comes from Agapornis roseicollis, assembly GCA_002631895.1. Classification (NCBI taxonomy): domain Eukaryota; kingdom Metazoa; phylum Chordata; class Aves; order Psittaciformes; family Psittacidae; genus Agapornis; species Agapornis roseicollis. The sequence continues at coordinate 36,606 of NDXB01007840.1, read as the reverse complement.
GATGCAAATGGAGTTCAGGCTTAACTGCCAGCATTCCTCCTCTTGGTCAGCACAAATACCAGGCTCCACCAGTTGCATCAACAAGTACTGTTTGTCATTTAGATGCATCTTCTTGCCTAGTGAGTCCTGGACTGAAACTGTGAGCCAAATGTCTGTGAGTGCTGATTTGTATCAGGTGCAAACTTCAGACACTGAATAAAACCTCATTTCAGTGTTTCTTAGAAGCTTCACTGAACAGCAGATGCTTTCTGCATAAGCTAGGCCTACGTTAAGAAGTCAGGAGTTACACTACTCAACAAAAGCACAGTATTTTAAGTAATTATAATTGGTTTTTTGTTCCATTTGCCCTTTGAATCACACCCAAGTGTACAGACTTGCACCACATTACCTGAAAGCAGGAATTGTTAGACAATTGTTTAACTGGACCTTAAGGGAAACTTCAAATATACTAGACTTAAAATAACTTAATGGGAGTGGATATTGTAAAGATACTGCACAATTCACCTTTAAGTGCCCTTAGAATGGATCAACAATGACAGGAGACAATCACAAGTTTTCAATGTGAAGATTAAATTAGTGTTTGTCTCAGACTTAGTCATTTTAATCTCTTTGCTAGTAGTAAACAACTTGTCTCTCTGATCAGCGCATTCACTGGGTGAGACTTGGCTGTGGCATTTTGGAGAAGGGATAGGAAATCCTGATGTTTGCTTCCAGCAGCTTGGTTTTATGTTGAGTACAAACTCAAATTCTGTAAGCCCTACCTCTTAAAAAGACCCCATTACCAGTGAGGACAAAACCCAGCTTAGTGCCTTAAAGAGAAAAGCTCATTCTTCCAAGTAGAATATTAAAGACATCCAGCTGGTACAAGTGCTTCTTTCCCAAAGTGGTAATAGAACAGGGCTGGCTCCAACCACTGTGAGCTGTCAGAAATGATGTAAGAACATTTCCAAGGCTCTTGGGAAACACAGGAGCCCTGTCTCAGTGAACAGAGCTGGGGTTCTGAGGTACGCTGGTTGTGCAGTGTTGCAGAGTGTTCTTTGTGTTGCTTGTTATTTGATTTTAATCCAGGCCCCTTGGAGACGATTGTCTATGTTGTGTTTAGATTTGAATGTGTGCTTTATGGAAGCAAGAGATTTGCCTCTTCAAAAGCAGAGCATTCAGCCATCCAAGGGGTTTTCAGGGTTTCATTTCCTTAGATTATCATATGCAACTGGTGCAGTTGACTTTGTGACACCTTTTCTGCTGTGAGGATGTGCATGTGTGTCCACACGTGTGTGTGGGAAGCTTGTGCACATAGTGTATCTCCTTAACAGCCCCGAGTTCATCATTGGGTCAGCCAGCTCCTCGTGGTATCAGTACACTTGTTTACTGATCTCACAGAGGAAGTGCTGTGCTGGGGCTTCGGCCACTGTCATCGTCTTGGTTTAGCCCAGTAGTTCTGCAAAACCAGAGAGCTCAAAAAGTGTTCTTCTCCTTCTGTAAAGTCATTTTCAGTTTCTCTTCCTGAATGACTTAAAAAGGAAAACAATGGATTGAAAATTCTTAACCATTGAAATTCTATTACAAGAACAGGATTTCTGGTTGTCATTGCGATTGTTTGTACAACCAATAATCAGAATGCTGGTTGTGAATTGAAAAAAGATCCATGTCAATGTGCTGCAATACATGAAGTCAGAATGGCTGCTTTAGCCACCAGAATCAGTAAAACCAGTTCAAATATGTTTGGTTTGCTTTTGAGTCACAGATTTAGGCCAAGTAGTGTTACTTGTTTCTGGATCCAGGCTACTAAGGGCAATTTTAACCATGACAATTCAGTACAGATTTCCCACTGCCTGCTGTCAGTCAGCACCCCTGCAAATTGTGTCATTTAGGTCATCTGCATCTGGCTTTTTGTGTTTCTATAAATACTTTCCAGTGGAAGTAAAGATTGTTCTACAGTGAATGTGAGTCAATCCAAACTAGGCCTGGCTTTTAGGCATCCATTTCACACACTTCATTGAAGTAGTTTACAGATCCCCAGTGCTCTGTGGTCTCCTGGTAAGTAGAAAACCCTCATAGCATCAAGCTCTGCTTATTACTGACTCTGAACACATCAAGGAATTACTGTGCCTCAATATTGTATTACTGCTTCCTCAGCTAAATCCTAGGTACTGACCAGGTTACATTATATATTGTACTGGACAATATTTCATATTCTGTGGTACCTGAATTAATTTTATGTTCATGTGAATTAGCTTCATTTTGCATTGCAGTGGCCTAAAAACCACACCTGTGATAGACAGCCACATCTGAAGGATAGTGACTTTAAAGGAGCTGTAACTTACTGATATGCTGCAGCTTGATTTATGATTGCCTCGTCAGTTTAAATAGTGTCATTGAAGCAGAATGTGATTAGAATTGCTTGATCATTTCTGAGTAAAAGTAATGTGAGAACTATTGTTTCTACATGTTGATATCATTGTATTTAACTAGAGCTGTGCTTGTTTACATGTTTTACAAGCAGGGTAGCTACTTCATTTTAACAGTGTATTGGCAAAATTGGTGTAGTAGTAAGTGAAAGACCCTTATCACCCTGCTGTACCCCTTGGAGATACGTACCGTGGGAGTTTGCAGTCCTCCCATCCTCATCCTCCTTTGAATTATTAGGCTGAGAGAGTTAAATCTGTGCTGAAAACTGTCATTTGTACAATGAATAGATTTTAGAAATTCTGCTCTGTTGCATAGCAACAGCCACCATTAAAAAATAACATTTAGAAAGGTACATAAAAAGACAGGAAACTGGTAAGCATTTAAATATTGCTTTCTTCTAAGAGGTGTTCTTTATTTCTTTGACTAAAATACTTACAAGAAAAGCTCCTTTTGACAGCTTTTAGATATTTTTTAAACGGAAGAAATTCTCTTTTTTGCAGGCAAAGACAGGAAGGTGTTGGGGAGCATGTCTGGAGCTGTTGCCAGTGTTCAGTTTATGTACAAATTTAATGTGGACTATTTTAACTCCTAATACTTCTCCAGTAGCCTCGTGGGAGAAATTATTTTTCAGTCGAGAGCTGCATCATGTTATGCACGTGGATGATCTGGAGCATATTTTAGACCTTCCTGGAGGGTAGTTTATAATGACAGCGTTAGAAATGTTATTCATCCTTTGGTTTCCATGTCTGTTTTCTTTCAGTTTAATAAATTGAAACACTTCCCCTAGTCTTCCTTTTTTGTGATGTTCCTGCAAGAGCTGGGGCTGTCTGGCTGCCTAGGTCTTCCTCAGGCTTGTAAACATTCCTTGTGGCTTTCCTCATTCCTCATAGCTTCTAATGCATTTCCCATTCTGGATTAAAGCTGCCCATTTTGGAGTGGGAACCCAGCACCACTGATCCTGCTGTAGGCTGCTGGGGGCTCTGGTCCCGTCAGTGTCGGTGCTGTCTCCAAGGAGGCGATGCAGTGGCCACTCCAGTTAAAACGACTTAGCAGATTAAGATTAGGCTCCTCTTACAGAATTCGTATCAGAAATATAAAGGCAAACTCTTAACAGTCCAGTTCTATTGGCAACCTTTTTGTTGCTCTTTAATTCTTCTTTTCCATAAAGTTACATTAGGTCTGATTTTTCCATTTGGTTAGTTAAGAAGCAGCAGTTTTTAGTTCACCGTTGGCTGAACCAGGCAATTTTAGGAGTTATTTTCACCCACTCAGGTGATGGAAATAACACTGCGTTGGATCCACATTTTTAATTTCACATGTCCCTTTACCTCTAACATTACCCTGTGTTCTAAACTTCTGATTGTTTTTAGCTCTACAAAAACAAACAGTCTTACAATTCAGTGTCAACATAACTTTCTGTCCTAGTAAATGTTTAACTGTATTATGTGAACATTTAACATTCCCTGTGTTACGAACCAGTTACCCTGAGAAGTGTATGCAGTAAGTAAAAATAATAATGCAGGGTTTTTGAAGGTAAATGTGCAAACTTTCTACTGCATTTGAAATAGGCAAACCTTCTACCCTCTTGGACCATGGCATTTCTGTTAGAGATCCAGGTATTTCTGGTTTTTCCCTTTGAAATGTTATTTACTGGCCTTCTATCCCTTCATCCTGTCTGCTGTGCTTGCAGTACAAAAGGCCTTTCTGCACCTGCATATTTACCCTCCCCACAATTTCCTGAGATCTCTGTGGACATTTCCATATGGAAGTGGGTTATTTGGATGGCATGCCAAGCAAACGGAGGCGGCTGCACACTAGTTATTTTTACAGAGCGGAGTATTGGATTTCTTTTGCTAGATATCTACAAAGCCTTACATCAAATATGCAGCTTGAAAAACCTTACCCCTCTCCCCATCCCCCAGATAGACCACTTCTTTCTGCTTTGTAGCAGAGGATTTTATGGCTGGGTATTTCTTTGTGTGCTCTGGTTCCCTGGAGCAGAGGCTGGTTCCAACACGTGCTGTGGCAGACATTCACCATTAAAAATCTGCCTTTTTTTCCCCACAAAAGCTTCCAGGACCCTTTGCAGGGTGACAGCTTGTGGCCACTTGGTGCTTTGGTTGGAACGTGCACTCCGTTTGACCCTGTCCCAGCGTTAATAGGATTGTAAAGGCTGACTCCTGCGTGACCTCTTCTTGCAAACAACCCCTCACCCTGCCCCTTCCTCAACTGCTCTACACACCAGCGCTGGAAGTGTTGCTCCCAAGGCAGTCTGGAGTCCCAGTTCATGTTGCAGACGAAAGCAATTGGAAAAACCACTGGAAAAAAGTCAGCATGGGGCCACCTGTCCTTAAATAGTCCTGACTGTGAGAACAGTAGGCATTTGTTCGCTTCTTTAGAGGGAGCTGCTCTTAAATACCTCTATGCAGACAGCAAATTACACATTTTCTTCCCAAGGAAGGTCTCTGTTGAATAGCGGGCAGGTGTTCACATACTTTGCTGATTTTTTTAGGTGCTGTTTTGTTTCCTTCAGAGAAAGAAAGGGGTGGTTGGGCTACAAATGGAACTGGCTGTGGTTTAGGTGAATAGTGTTAATCCCATTGAGTGGTAAATCAACATATAAAATAATAAAAGGTATGACTCTAGACTAAAGGAATTGGAATTCACACTTTCACTCGCCTTCTGAAGTGTCTTCAGAGCTAACTTTTAATCTCATTACTGTACATTAACAGTAATTTTTTTAACACTTCTCTCTTAAAAACTACTCCTGGCCTGAACTCAAAGCAGTTTAAAATGAAGTCTGTGTTTTGTGTTTACCATGGTGACAGGATTAAATTTAAATTCAATTATTATAGTCTAATGTCTTTACAGCCTCTAAATACTAACCTAGAAAAGCTTGTGGGTAGAACAGGTTTACTGTCCTAATTCCCCCAGGCCTACCTGTAAACTCCTTATACCCATTCCTTGCAGCTTTGATATTCACTTTCCACTGTGGGAATTGGGAAGATCTTGCCAGCGGCCTGCTTTGTTTGCTCACTTTTATGTAAATTTCACTGAGGGGCTGGGTTAAGCATTTTGACCTACTTCAGGCATCCTCAGGTCCTTTTCTCCTTTCCAAAGCAAAGGCTGATGTTTCACACTGCACGGCCACACCTTTCACTCTTCAGTCATCTCTCTTCAGGCCTCTCCCATGCCCAGCTCCTGACAGAACTTGTCTGGCTTTGCCTTGGGGGCAAGAGAGGAGAAAGGGTGGAGGAGAAAACCCTCATGCCATTGACAGGCAAAACACATGAATGATTCTGAGGCTTTTCTCACCATATGCAAAACCCAGCCAGGATTATGGGATACACTGGAATGCATTTCTTCAGAGGACCAACTGGGAGTTGGTACCACCAGGCTTTGTAAATACATGGAGTAGGACTGACATACTTCAGTGGATTATCTGCACTTTGTACTTCCTAAACGCATGCAGGAACTTTCTGGGTGCAGAGGGTGCTCTGTATGAACAAAGGTGGCTGTGCAATTCCAGGTACCAGCTCAAACACAGCAACTTTTGTTTCACTGGACTAGGAAGGAGGCTGAAAGGGGGAATGAAATGTGTTGACCTACCAGCTACTTATCTCAGCTGATCCGTGGCTAGGAGTTGTGGTTGATTTGTGGTGGCAGCAATACGGTGCACAGGCAGGAAGGGCACTGCAGTGTCTCTCTGCAACACTTCCATCTTTCAGTGTCTCCAAATTGATACAGAGATTTGCTTCGTGAATCATAAACTGCAGAAGCTTTTGGAATGGAAGTTTTATCTGCTAATCACAACACATTGTTGTGTTGGAAAAGACTAAGAGTGAACAAGTCCATACTAAAATACAACCCAGATAATCTAAGGTGAGTATCAAGAAATGGCACATGTTCAGTCTCAGACATGCTTTTGTTGTGGGACACCTTTCCAATACTGGTGTAGTTCACTGGAGGGATAAGTTCTAAGCACAGCGGGTTTGCTGAAGATACAGTGCCAAATTAATTGACATTGTAAAAGGGCAACATTCCTTTGCTGCTGCTCATGAATTGTGCTAGCAATAAAATCAGACCAAACAAGTTAAATAGCCTTGTAAATGATGTAAAATTAGCTCTAACTTCATCTCCAGCACCAGTAATATACTTAAGACTCTGGAAGCATAGATCATGTGTGTATATTGTGGTTGACAGTAGCTTCAATCTAGACCTGTTTATATAAATTAGTGGCTTTATCTGATTGTAACTCTTCTGTTATGGTGCAAATCAAGATTTAAACCTACAGTCAGGGTTGGGGCTTTTGGCCAGGAGCCAGCACAGGCCTCTCATAGAAAGCCTTCCCTTAGTGCAACAGCAGCTAAAACCTTCCTTTTGACTCCCCTCCGACCTCAGGGCATGTCTCATTAGCAGATTAAGTCCAAAGTTAAAGGACTCCTCTGGGAGCAGAGGATGCAGTGTCTACAGAGCCTGCCACTCCAGCTGAAATGATTTTCCTAAAGCCAGATAAGGAGCTCTGTGACTTGCCAGAGGGGAGAAGATCTAGAGATAAGGTTTGGTTTGCAAAACTTCACTCATGAATAAATCCTGGGAAAATCTGCACTAAGCTGTGATGTCACAGCCCTTGCCTTCTCTCAAATTAATGAAGAGGAGGCCGTGTTAAGTTCTTCTGTCACCATAAATCTCTGCTTTCCTACACCCAACAGTAGGAAGATGCCTGCCCTGCTGCTGCCCTGCTCTCATCACAGCCCTAGCACAAGGGACTGCTGTAACTTTCCACCTGCCTCCCTGGCTGCCAACCACCCGGGTCACCCAGGGGTAACCAGCGGGCAAGGAGCCTCCAGGAGCTGCCACGGGGATTAAACCACCTCCCCGGGCTCCTGCCCGCTGCAATTTTCTGGTCAGTAACTCTCTGAAAGGAGAGCGTGTCTAGTGTGGTAGGGAGGGGCTGGCAGGACAGGATGAGGAGAGCTGAAAGGGGAGAAGAAATGGGGGCTGGATTCTTTCCAGGGCGGAAAACTGTCTGCCCAAGAACTTATCCGAAACACAAATGAAATATTCCTCTATCCACCATTAAATTAACCATGAATGGGTGGCTGTGCAACATCCTGACAGGCTGCATAATGAGGAACACTGTGTCTCTTTTCTCCTGTATTTCTCTGCATTTTCCTCTGTCCCAAGCAGGAATTTCTTTGTAAGTCATCCTCTCCAGGCCTAAGCCTCCAGTGAGCGGAAGGGTTTGTTCAGGAGTATTGAGAACATGCACAATTATCCCTGACTCTTAATTTAGTAAAAATGTTACAAATAACCCAACCTTATGAGTTCCAACTCATAAACAGCAACTCACCTAATAGCAGGTTTTGCAGGAGGAGGTGAATTCAAGAGAGCAGGGAGGTCTGTAGGAAATCTCAGGCCACAATAGTAGACCTAGGAGAACCTTGGTGAAACTGCTGCAGGCAAGAGGAGACAAGTATTGCCTACGCAGGAACACCAAGCCAAAGCCCTCTGTAAAGACAGAGCTCAGGAGCAACAGAAACCTCAATTAGGAAGCTAATGCAGGAACTAAAAGTCTTGTCTTTCTGTAAGATGTGATACCCTCAGAGGCCAGAGGGAAGCCCTTGCCAATATAATTTGGCGAGATGTCAGAAATTAAAAGTCTTATATGTCTTACAGGAACAGTCAAGCTTGAGTTTGGATCAAAAGCAGGTTGTATTGAGTTCTGAGTTTTATTCATCTGTAAAAAGCAGCAGCAATGATAGTAGGAAACCTCTTGTGTCATTGGAGAACTTTCCCCTCTCACAAAAGAATGTCATTTTATTTGCTGCTTTTTTCTTACTCAGGCTGAAGCTTTCACCTGAGTGTGAACAATATCAAGGACACAAAAACTTCCCATGGAAAATGAATCAGTGGTGAAGGTAATGCTGTCCGCAGGAGAACCAGCAAATTCTGTCTTCCCCAGAAGGCCCAGATTTTAATGGGGTCACCTCACAAGACTTGCCTGTAGGATATTAAAGGTCCCAAAGTAACTGTTGGGGCATAAAAAATGTTACGTCCGAGAGTTGCATCACAGACAGATGTTCCTTTGACAGGTCGTCCTTTGCTTACGATTCTTCCATGTATCTTTACTGACATTAGGTGCACCAGTGGCAGCTCTTGGGAATAGGAAGCTGTGTGGATGTTTGAAACAGATTAAAGTGAAGAGTGAGGGATCTACTTTTTATTTTGCAATAGCAGTGGGAAACCTGGAGTGCTGGGTATGTGAGGTCTGTTTGTTGCCTCATTCCCCTTGTCATAAAATCATAGAAGCATAGGATGGTTTGAGTTGGAAAGGACCTTAAGATCATCCAGTTCCAGCTGTCACCCGTGTCTGTCCAATCTGGCCTTTGCTGCATTAATTCTCTTTCTCTTCCTCTCCTACCTTCCATCACTCTTCAACTTGTCAGTTCATTTTTTACTGTCTCATTTGACTGATCTGGTCCTAAGAGGCTGAAGTTCACCCTGTTGCAAACTCAGAGTGGGCATCAGACTTTATGCTTAAGGTTGACATTTTGTAATGGATTTCTCTTCCCTTTCCAACAGAGGTGTAGGTTGTGAAAGAGAGAGCAAGTATGTGTGTGCTTGTAGCTGAATGGTATTTTGTGAATATTTCCTGAAAGCTTGTGAAATTTCTCACATGTTCATGGTTTCCTGTCAAGTCTGCAGAGTAGGCATAACAATTATCCCCCAGTCTAGCTCCGAGTTCAACAGTGAGTAAATAGCCATTGGTTTTACAAGCTCTGTGCAGATGCCAAAGCCTGATAGCTACGGGTGATGTGCTGAGGCTTTCGAGGACAGGCCAATACATAAGCTCCATTTTTAGCCAGATGTTTTCCTGCAGTTCTGAAGGTTTTTAATGGGTTTTTCCTTGAAAATTGCTTCACCTGAGATAAGATTTCCCATGAAGTACTTATGCATGCTTATGGCGTACTTATGCATGCGCTGAAGTTTCTAGTTAACCAACTCATTAGCCCTTCAGTGATTTTGAGACTATAACTGTATCAGTCTGTGTGTGTTTATGTTCACAGATGTGGCGATGACTTATAAATGGGATTAAATTATTTTTTATTATAATGATTTATACTAAATTATGAATTTAACTCATTTAGGAAAGGGTTGAGAACCCAGGTGAGTAACCTTAAAAAAATAGGAAAGGTTATATACCAGGGAAAAATGTTTCAGTTGAATTTTCTTATCAGTAGATGAATGTTTGAAATACAGTGCTGGAAGCACCAAATGTTTTGTTTCTATGGATATCCACAGTTCTTTGTACAAGCAGTATTGTATCATCTTTCCTGTGTTAAATGGGAGTGGCAAGAGGGATCTTGCATGTATTAGTTGCAAAATAAATTCGTGCTTGAAATGTCTCACTTCAGATATATGTATTAGGATGAATCTCTTGTCTGAACTGCAGTTAGGACACCAGCCTGCAAACAGCACTGCAAACAGGTACAGATGATAGGCTGAAAAAACATGTTTTACTGCAGAGCAGATGCTGTCTCCAAATGCAGAACAAGAAGCAGATGGCATACCAGATATATAGGAAGGTTTGGGATTTTAGAAGAAATTTATCTTTTTGTGTGTATAGCAAAATCAGGGAGAGATTTGAAATTCTGTGATACAGAAAATTCACCAAGTGTTTCATAGATTTTTCATGTTAGGCTAAAGATGTAGCATTTTGTATTGTTTGTAAAGAACCTGGAAACAGTGTATCAACACTGGATACAGCTACCTCCAGAATACTCAAGTCCCATCCCATGTAATAGAAAATCATTGTTAGTTCTAAATGAAACAATGCAAAGGGCTGGCAGTGAAAACACAACAAAGATATTCATCAAATTGTTGAAGTTAAGAAGCATGTTTTAATTATTTTAGATTTGAAGCAGAAGCAGTTTGACTCTAACAAAAGTTTCTTGCTGCAGATCATCCTGTGGGGTCGAACTGAGAAATGCCTGAAGGAGACCACAGAGGAAATCAGGATGATGGGGACAGAATGTCATTATTTCATCTGTGATGTAGGAAATCGAGAGGAGGTCTATCGGCAGGCCAAAGCTGTGCGGGAGAAGGTTAGTGTCTGTGTAGAAGCACTGTTCGTGAACAGCACTGAGTAATGATTCTGATTCATAAAGAAGAAAACAGATTGGCAAACTGGGGAAAAAAAGGGGTGACCATCCAGATTGTGTTGTACAGAGTCCAGCTACCTGTTCTAAGTGATTACAAGCCCTATAAGCAAGAATGGCAGAAGCTAGGAAAATAATAACATATTTGGGTAGTAATAGATACTGAGATCTAGCAGTGACTGCCAGTTCACAAGGAGAGATATTAGTTGTAACAAGGAATTTGGGTTTCTTTGCAGGTGGGTGATATCACTATACTGGTGAACAATGCTGCTGTGGTCCATGGAAAGAGCCTGATGGACAGTGATGATGATGCACTGCTCAAATCACAACATATAAACACCCTGGGACAGTTCTGGGTAAGAGGAGCTCTTGTACCAATCACATGCATTCAGAATTGGGAGTGAGTGACAGGAGCCAGCAAAAACTTGGCTGTTACTAGGTCTTTTTAAACAATGCTTGGTAAAATGAATCTGTTGTGAAAAGGAGACAGAAAAAACAATGTGAGGGGAAAAGCCGAGGGGAAAAAGTCTAAAAATTTGATTTTTTCCCAGTAGTAACAGTATTTGATGTTCTTGTAGCCCTATTCTGTGATTTCCAGTAAAACATTTGATTCCTTTTGAGAAAGCCTGAGCTCTCAGAGGATAGTGCTCTGTACAGAGATGTGTGTGGACCATCAGAGGAGAGAGGTTTTGTTTTGTTTCTATACAAACTGTGTCTGTTTGGAATCTCAGAGAATGACAAAGCAACAAGGTCATGTCCCACTCTTCTCTAGCATAGTGAACAGCACAATTTGTTGTCTCTCTGTCACCTTACTTTTCTTTTTTAAGTAACTCTTGGTTTTGTTCTATCTCTGCTGAACAAACTTTTTTCCACTGTTGTTCTTCAGACCACCAAAGCATTCCTGCCAAGGATGCTGGAGTTGCAGAAGGGACACATAGTTTGCCTGAACTCTGTCCTGGCCTTGTCAGCCATCCCTGGTGCCATTGACTATTGCACCTCCAAAGCCTCATCCTTTGCCTTTATGGAGAGCCTGACCTTAGGGCTGCTCGACTGCCCTGGAGTGAATGCCACAACAGTCCTGCCCTTCCACACCAGCACAGAGATGTTTCAGGGCATGAGAATCAGGTCAGTCAAGGGGAACTAGAATAAAGCACCTCATCTTAAATGAATCAGCACAATACACTCCTAATTAATGCTTTATTTAGTTAAGAGAATTTGATGTCTCATTTGGCTGCCTGCGAACCGAGGGTCACTCTAGGCCAGCAGGGACTCATCAGACTGGTTCCTTCGGTTGCTGGCATATTCACGCAGCCTGCCTTACCGAGTGAGACATTTGCTTCTGCATAGAAAGCTGAAAGTTATTTTCCCTGAGTGTATTTAGGCCATATGCAGTCACCCCAGAGGGAAGGGAGGTAATCTGAAAGCTGAGGTCATTTAAGAGGCGCAGTCTACAAATTACTTGAGAATTAACAGTACAAATTCCTTCTTTATTCATTGAAATACTTAATTCTTTCCACTGAAAGAAATGACAGCCACTTCCTGAAGTAAAGCTGTCAGTACCTCCTTTCAACCTCAATCTAAGAGAACAAGCTAAATTCAGAGACTAAAAGCTGACCAAATTAATCTTTTACAATGGACAAAGTAACTTATTAATATAGTTAGTGCTAGTGTTCTCTTAGACAAGAAAATCTGCAGTGTCAACCTATTGCTGGAGCTGGGAAAAGCCTTCTGTTTGGTATTAAAAGCAATGCATTTCACCTGTCAAGGATTTGAATCCAGCAAAGAGCAACAGAGAGGAAGAGGAAAACCAACAACACTGCAATGACAGCATTTTGGGATTACTTTGCATGCAGTTTAAGAAAGCCCCTGAGTCAAGGTTCTGAGCACACTCCACCACTTCTTCCTGAAGGCACCAACATGTACATTCGTAATGTTTAGCTAAACCAGCAGTACTGGTTGGAAATGGGCTTTCTGCTTCCAGCATTCTGGCTAAAGCTGGAACTTTCTGCTTCTTCCAGCCTGCTCTGGGGCATGTTTGAATGCCAGAAACCAGCAATAGCTTAGTGAGTAACCGGACTTGGACAGTAATATCTTAAAGCAGGAGGTTGGTTAACAAATAATTATTTTATTTTTTACTTTATTTACTTAGGTTCCCTAACCTTTTTCCTCCTCTCAAGCCAGAGACAGTGGCTAGGAGGACAGTAGAAGCAGTTCAGATGAACCAAGCTTTCCTGCTCCTTCCGTGGACAATGCATGTTCTTGTCATCCTAAAGAGGTAAATATTTCCTTTGCCCAGCAATAACCTCACCAATTTTGCAAGACAGGCTTACAGTCCCTCTGTGTCTGTCAAACAGTTTGGCTGTAACCCAGGATCCAGGATCAAATTTGTCTGTCCCTTCCCAGGGAAGACATAGAAGCAAAAACTTCTTGAGATTCCTTTCATAGATGTTTTCCCTGGATATGACCCTTTTATGAAACAAGTTTCACTCCCCAGGTTTGGATTCCTAAGGTCTGAACTCGTATTTGTATCTAGGAAATTTCTTAACAATTAACATGTGCATGGAGCTGATTTGGATTTAGTAAGCCACTGCTTGGGCTCCAGGCTCTGTGTTGTAAAAGATTTCTGCACAACAAGGTACGTACATCACAGCTGTATTTCCTTGTGCTAAAGCAATCAAACTGTTTAAAAAAAAGTATTTTTGTGTATGATTAGGACAGGAATTTTAAAGTCCCCAAGGAAAGAAAGTCATAACTTCATATCCTGAAACAACTAAAGAGAAAGGACATTTACAATTGTGTTTGCATGAGAGTTTCCATTAAAGCCTTTGGAAAACCAGAAACTGAAACAAGGTCATGAGATTTCTGTGGAAAACAGTTACAATACTGCATTGCAAACAAGAAAAATAATTCACAATAAACGCTTTGCTCTGTGATACTCTCAGAAGTTCCCAGGAGTTCTACAGACTGAAAAAAGGCCATTCTCCTTCTCCTGTAATGTAAGAATTAATAATCCATTTTTCTTTACAGTAGTTGTCAGGAATCAGATCTATATCCATGCCTTATGATAACGAGGGCACATGCCTAGCCCAAACAGGTGGCAGGTTAACCAAAGCACTCAGGTTAAATCTGTGTATCTCAGAGCCCAAGATTCTACACAGAAGTGGGGAGGAATAAAACATGATAGTATCCTCCAATTTGCAGTTTTTACAGACCTTTTTGAATAAGTATTTCTGTAGAGAAAGAGCAACTTAATAGAACTTTTTCCCTTTAGACCTGCTTAACAGCAGGACACTGACGTTTTGTCTGTGCACCCTCAATGCTTCATTTTGAGAATATGTATGCTTATGTATGTGTGTACATAAATGCATATTTACACATCCTCTTACTAGAACAGACTAAGAGGTTTGTTTGTCTGGGCTGCTTATTTTCTTTCTGCCTCTCCTGCAGCATTCTCCCTCAGGCAGCACTTGAAGAAATCCACAAGTTTTCTGGGAGCTACACCTGCATGAATACTTTCAAAGGACGAACATAGACTTAATGGTGTAAGGACTGTTCTTCAGTGGAACCAGCACAAGCATGAAAATCCTAACAAGGCTGTGAATCAGCAGTCTTGGCTTTCAGCCTGTTCATGTGACTTGCGCTGCTCTGAGGCAACACATTTCTTGCAGGTCATATCCATAGTAACATGACCTTTGCACAAGATTGAATAACTAGACTATGGACCCTTGGAAAGAAAAACAAAAAGTGTGAAATGTTTATATGATGGTTAATTCTTTAGAGTTCAATTGTTAAATCTACTCATAGTTTTAAGATGTAATTTTTGTTCCTAAAGTGTCTGTAGGCTGTTTCAGCACATCACACCCCATGCATTCTTTCTGCCCTCTTCAGAGGAACTGCAATTACAAACTCCTTCTGGTTTCATTTCGGCTTTTTCAATGAGGAACTTAAAATATACTTTGAAGAACTAAAAGTTATGGACATTTAATAGAAGCTTCCTTCCCTTCCTTTCCTTTACATCCTTTCATGAAGCTGTTCCCAAATCACATCAGAGAAGGAACAAACTGTGGGGCAGTGTTTTCTTTGATAAGGGCCACCCAGGACTTCTGTCTGGAAGGACTGTGCTGGGCTCAGAAAAGCTGTTTTACTTCACCTGAGAAGGCTGGAGGGGAATGGTCAGTCAAAAGAGCAGACAGTTTGAATAGTGCAAGATTCTTTCTGTCACTGAACTCATCTATGAAATTTAATTGTCTTTCTGGATATCTTTGTTCATTTATGATAAAATACATATATATTTTCAGTTTTAATCCCAGATTGCCACGCAGGTAGGCAGCATCACACTGGGGAGGAACTAAATCTAGAACTAAAACTAGGGTCTGCTTATACAAACATACATTCACTGACATAATCCATGCAGAAGAATATCCATTGTCTGAATCTGAACAGTGAAGTAAGTGGAATAATGGTCTAAAAACAAAAGAGACAGTACTTAGTCCTTATGAAATGTGAAGTTTGGAAGCACAGTTAGCAAAGACCTGATTAAATGCACATTGAATTCAACTGGGACTATACCCATTGTTTGTTAGGGGCATTGAGTCAGGCACTGATCAGCCAGAAGTGATAAATACTGCTCGGACTGAAATGCCAGAAGCAGCTAGATATTATTTATTTTTGTGGTGATACATTCTCTTTGACAGCCTAGTAAGAGCAACACTGCATTCCTGTGCCAGATGCAGCATGCAGCACTAGGCACAGTAACATAGCTGGAACACTACTAAAAGAGAAATTAATATAATTGCAATACAAGGAAGCAGCAAGCCCAACTGGAGAGCACGTGAATGAGTGCCTCAAGGAAGGCCATCTGGTTAAGGGAGTGAATTTAAGGCTCCTGAGTTGAATTTCAAGCTTTTCTGTAAATGTCCTCTGAAACCTGAGGCAAACTGCATAATTTCAAACCTGACCTGCAAAGCAGATATTTATAGTGTCCCTACCTCGAAGTTGTAAGTCTGACTACCTAAGTGTTTGCCAAAAACTCAGCAAATTCAAATGGAACATGCTATAGAAAGGAAAAGTAGTATTTCTTCATAAAGCAAGAGCTTATGTACAAACATTTAGAAGAGGAAAATCTTCATATGCCTAAATATATAATTTCCTTTGAGAGACCTGATTTACAGTAGAAAAGCTGTGAGCTGTATTTGAAATACTCCTTTAGTTCTGCCATGGTAGAATGGAGACCAGTGATTTAGGTGCAATGATGTGAATTGAATGTTAAAAAATAGTAGCTATGTATCTTCTTGAGCAGTTCAAGAGGAAGACAGCACCCAAGGTGCCACTGATACAAGCCCCTCTGCTTCTGGGGGTGTTCTGAGGAGCTGTCCTGGCTGGGTCAGTGCTTCCCTTCTAAGTGCAGAACATACAATCTGTAGCACTGTGCCAGCTCTGGAAACATTTCTTACAGTGGAGTTTTGTTTTGAATTCCTAGATGTCTGAGGCTCTCTGGAGAGGATGAAAAGTAACTTTGATCTGTGATTTTGACACCCACCCTCATAGATTCTTTCAGCTTTATTTTTTGTCAATTTTTTGAGAAGAAACCCACTTCATTGAAAACAGAAGTGCAATGAGGGGAGAACCCTTCCAGGATCTGCCAGGAATACTGAAGGTACCATATTTATCACAAGGCACTTGGGAAGGGATGATCAGACATACCTACCCTTCTGCACTCTTATCCTTACTGGTTTCTCATTAACCACAAGTGTGTCAGACTTGTAGATGCAAGAGCAAACAGAATTGGTGAAAGAGGGTGCAGTCCTCCTTTAATTAAACCTTTATGATGAGATTCTATTATTTGATAACATCCTAATGCAAAAGGCAGGTAAAAGCTGGTACACACTTTGAAATTAAGTCCCCACGCATTCCCAAATCCTCAGATGAATCTGCTCTTTTCCTGTGCTGCATAAAAGACATTCCCTGTCATCACAGGTTGTCTTACATACCAAGTGCTGTTGATTTCTTTCTAATGAATATAAACAAGTCAGAACATAGCCGAGACTCTTATCATCTCACTCCTCTCATGCACAGGCACACAAACTTCCCTCTCTCTTTCCCTCAGGGTCTCTGAGCGGACAGCAGGTCAAATAGCAGTCACAGTGGGGGAGAGGTATGCAGCAAACAGAAAATAATGAGGAAAACATTGACTTTGCTTTTCAAATAGTAAGGAAGATTTGGGTAAGAGAATTTCTTGTGAGTGTTGCAAGGCAAAATGCTCTTCATTCAGTGAGCTACTTGCAAATCTGGATGCATACATTTGAAGACTTGTTTTTTATAGAAAGGCTCCTCTGGAATGCCTGCTGAGGTCTACTCTCCCCTTCACATAAGGTTAGTATTGGGTAATCTCAAAGTGCTACAAATGTCCACAAGCTTTGTTGAAGCCTAAGGCCTTCTCAGAGGAATTTCCGCCCCTTGACTCACTTACTTTAATTTTGGTTTTCCCTACTCTCTCCACTGCCTCCTGCTTTCCACTGCACTGGGTTTTTTCCCATCTGTTTTCCTATGTGATCACTGCATTTCTCCGTGCCACCATCTTGAAGCCAGATGTCATACAAAAACTCTGGAGTAAGTTGAAATCCGGGTATGTATTTATTATCCTGCTGGAGGAGTCTAGGTGAAGCTGTAGGAACATGCCACCAAAGGCTCATACGAAATTAGTTTTACTTGCTTCACTCTGTGCAGAAGTAGAAGACCTCTTACCATCATTTTTATTCAGGAGATTGCTGCTGGTTTAAGATATGAACTATAGAGAATTGTCAGCTGTTTTGGGACATACATTCTCCTGACATCAAAGACCGTGTTTTAATGGGAGGATTTTGTAAGTTCCAGGTGCTTTCAGAGGCTGGTGTTCATACAAAAGTATTTTTGAGAATCAGCAAGGCAGGGCAGGGAGAGGAGGAGTCCTATGTGAGTAAAGCTGATTCCTCATGTGAGTTTGTATTTTGGTTTTAATGAGAAGGGACAAAAATCATGTTCCCTTACGCAACCTTGGTGAAATTTAAAAGGCTCTTCCAGCCATATCCCTGCTGATAGCTTGGTTTTAGCAGGGTGAAGAAAAGAAGTAAGCCCTGAAGATGGGAACTTCGCAGAAAGTGACTGAGCAAGTGATTCTGATGTTCATAAAGAGGAACTTGTTGTACTTTCATGTAAGGTGTTAATAAGTGTGGGTGGGTATGATCCCATCTCCTTTCAGACAACTCCCTGAACACTCCCACCTTCAGATATTAACAGATAGTGCTGCACTTGCCAGATCTCATAAAAATCCAGTCACAGACTCAGTACAGGCAAAGCATAAATGGGTGCATTTATATTGAAGAGAATACATCTGTTTGTAGCAGACATTAATGTGGCCTCATGCTTTCTTTGAGCTGAACTGCAGCTGTTGAGAAAAGAATAGAGTGACCTTGGATCATCTATTTTGGTTTTATGTCTTCATGTAGCTTTAATAAACTTAATCTTGGTGACAGCCAGTTTTTTGACAGCACCTTGTTCATAAGTTTGGGAGTAAAGCAAGATTATGCCAAATGTAATCTTGCGTTTTCACCAACCAACCAACTGCCCCAAGGATCAGCATACTCTGCACTGTCTTTGTATAGCTCACCTTCCTGGTGCTAAGATCCTCCAACCTGTTACTGCTTCTCACCCTGCTGGAGTTTGGAGACCCAGCAAAACCTGTCAGCCACAAGCAGCAGTTACATTCTCTAGTCAACAGAATCCTCCTTGTAGAGTGTTTTTCTAAAGGAGGATTTGAGATGTGAGTAGTGACAGATTTAGGATTGCTGAGGCTTCCTGGCTCTCTCACAGATTTCAGCAACTAACCTGCAGATGACATGAAGTCCCTGCTAGTCATTCTCTTATCCAATGTTTCCTACAGGAAGCTGGCAATTTGGTCACTTTTCTGACTGATAAACTGCCCCTTTTCTCACCCTCTAGTTTACTAAAATCACATCAGTACCTTTCTTCAATCCTCTCAGGGAGTGGCAGCTTCAACAGAAACAACCCTTTCTGTATTCTTGAGCAGTCAGATCATCAAGGTAATGTGTGGAGAAGACCAGGCTCTGCTTTGATGGGTCTGAGCTACCCTAGCCTGTAGACTACTTATGGATGACCTAAGTGCTGCCAGTACCATGGCAGGTAATGAGTTTCCTCTGCTCCTGTCATCTTTCCTTGAAACATAACACCCTCTTTTGCTTCTGTAACAGATGCCTCTAATGCTTTAGCAGAAACAAACTGTGTGGACTGGGTACAATCAAAAAGCCCACATCTCCGAGGAAACAATTTGTATCTTCACACTCCTGGGGACACAGATTCCAAACTTTACAGTTCTTTATGCTCACCTTTGCTAGGGGCATTGTCACATACTAATGCAGAAAAAAAACCCCTGAGGCAAATGTGTATGTTGATTGGTGCATAAATCTAGAAAAGAACAGTTCCTCCTTAAATGAGACCAGTTTGAGCTGAGCATGAGTAAGTAAGCTTACAAGAAAACAAAATAGAGGATAGATGCAATTCTCGAGGGAGTGCAATGGCCCTAAACAGACAGTGGTGAGACGCCATCTCATATTCCTGAAGTTAGCTAACACTAAAGGCATGTGATTTCCATCCAAATACAAAGTCCATAAAGGCAGTGTTGTTACTCTTCATTCTTATGGGTCATCATGCCCTAAAAAGCAGTTCATTAGCTTTGTCACCAGTTACTGTTTGCTCTCTTGTGCCATCCATCATGCCCAGGTATTACAAGGACATGTGGTTCTCTGGCTTCTCTGGCTTGTTAGTAATCATCCTGACCAAGTGCTCCCAAGTAGATATGGTTCAGTTTCCTGGTTTTTCCTTATTCAAAAGCTTCTTTTTAAGTTCAAATTTTATTTATCTGAAAGAGTTGCCTCTGTGTTGTTCAGGCTTTTCACAGACAAGCATCCTAGGCATGAATTTTCCCTGTCTATATTAATCAAATGATAATGAAAAGAATACAAAAGTGAAAAGTTGTTGTTGACATTTTCCCTAAGCATTTTCATTCCCAAAGCCATGTGGAATTATTGGAAGGAAATACTGTTGGAATATCAATGCCTTTAATCTGGACATGTCAGAAGCCTGGCTTCTAAAATTGACTACCTACAGATCTCCTGAGGCAGTTTGCCACTGGTACTGGTTACCCGAGCACACCACTATTAAAGTGCACTCATACAGAGGAAAAGGGCATGGAAAGCTGCAGTATGTAGAAGCACTGAACAAATGGATCTAAACTTGTGGTCCCACGAGATGCTTTTGAAAAACACAGATAAAAGAAGAAGATTACATGTGAGAGCCAGTACAGAACCAAATATTGCAGTGAGGTCAGGCACCGAAGGGTGTCTGAGAGTAGCCTATGTGACTTCCAAAAGTTCTGCCTTAGATTTCAACCCTGACTAGTTCTTTCCCTTGAACCACTCTGTGCGAACACTGGGCATTGTGAATATGTTAACCAAAATGCTGCTTCATCTTCCTTTTCAACATTAGGCTTCTGCTTTGGGCATTGCGCTTGATCTGATGAGAGTTCCCAGGTACTGCTCTGCCATGTTACACTGTTAACATTAGCTGTAAGAAAAGGAGACAATTCATTGCCATCTATTCCAGACAAGTCAGCGGTTATTGCCTTTGTGCAGAGAAATGACTGCAACAAATGAAGGGGTGATACAATTCCTGGAATATTTTAGCTACATGAAAAATGCTGTCATATGAAATCAGAGTTTATAATAAAAAGGGCTCATCTCAGAGGAACAGAAACAGAAGATGCAAATGGTTGTAATGGAAAACAAGTGATAGTGCAACACACAGGTCCTCTTTCTTGAGCCTCCTGGAAATGCTGATTTCATGCAGACATGCCATAGTGAAGTCAGTTCCCTCACATGGTCATTACACCCTCTGCAACCTCTGCATGTTACATGTAAGAGCAGAGGTGACAAGTCCCTGCTCACTCAACTGTTGAATATAGCAAAATAATTGCTTATAAAAAAAAAAAATCCATCAGAGAACAGAGCAATTCTTCAGTCTCAGCCTTAGAGAATGGAGAAGATTTGCTCAGCTACCAGAAAGAGAAGTTACAGCAGCTCGTAGCTTATTCCTTTAGGTCTTAGGCCACATTTTCCCTATGGGAAATAATAGATAAAGTGAGAAGAATATGACTGACTCAGATCAGAACAGGATTAAACAGAATCACAACTGTGAGCTATTCCTTGGCTTTCTTTTTCCCAGCAACAAAACACCTTGTGGTCTTTTCTGGATTCCCACTAGGGCTGCAGATTCATGGAGAATACTTGCAGAGCTGGGCAATAGTTTGTCACTCTTCTAAGGGCTGTGCAAAAGGCAGCAGAGAGACACCAGCAAGCAACAGTGCATGTGCTTTAGCAGCTGAATAGTCTGTAACTTTCAGTATTCTAATATTCTTGAATATTCAGTGTTAGTTATCTGACATGTTTCTCAACTGTATGCTATTGCAAAAACCCCTCCTTCACCCACATCAACTATTATAATACCTTTGAACCCTAAAACATTCAGCTTCTCTGTTGTCCTATTGACATAACTGAGGTTTAATGTAGTGTGAGGTTTGCACTTTGGAGTGTAACATCAAATGAAATACAGTATTCAATTTCTTTAGGAGGGATCTTGATACTGAAACAGACAATTAATGAAAACAAGAAGTGTTGATGTCTTGAAGCAGAAGTTGCTACATATGTCAAAACCCAAAGAAGTTGCGTACCAACAACTGTGTTTAAGCATTCAATAGACTGCTCAACTTCCATCATTACAGGGTTATAGCACTGAGCCTTCTGACCTCCCTTTGATTGGTTTAAACATAGAGTCAGTGCATCTTCATTCCAGTTAAAACCAGATTTCCTAATACACATCCCCTCTGTTCAACCAAATTATAGAATTGTAAGCTTACGTATGTTAAAACTATAATTTGTTTCTCGGTTCAGGCAGTTACTCCTCACAGCTCTCAATCCCTGCATCAAGTAATAAAATAATCTTAATTCTGTCAAACTTAAGCCCAGTATTTAGGAGCACTGAGGCTTTCTGGCTGGAGATGTCATGTTTTCTATGATGCAATCTCATAGGTAGTGTTGCAATCTTCAGTATTTCCCTTTAAAACCTCTTCATATTGTCAGTCAGGTTTGCCAGTGGCTCCTCACATTATATAAAAGACAAGTTATATCCTGTCTTCTTCAGTGAACTGAGTTCTTGTAAATGAACTTCCAGAGAAGACAAGGCATCTGTTCTTTTGAATGAGCCACAGGAGCCATGCTGAGTTTATTTTAGCTGGGTTTATATTAGGTCTGATTTTTGCTGATTCCTTCATTTTTCATCATTTTGGCTGTCTCTTCCAGTTGTTCCTGTTAGGGAGGACTGTGTTTTGAGATTTTCTGAGCCAGAATGCTACTCATGCAGGTTGTTCATCCCTGTGCCTTCCCTCCAAGCAGTCTCTCACTTGTGTGTGCCTGGTGTTCACACCTTCTCATGCGTTAATACAGCAAACTGCCCTAAGTATCTTTGAGATTAGCTTCCTCAAAGCATGAAGTGTACGAAAATCCCAGCAAGCCAGCATTACTTCTACCTAACAAGTTGAGAACTGCACATTCTTTTTAACACCTACAGGATCTGAGTTTGAACTGGGAAGAACTGTTATGTAGTGGCTGCCCAGAATATCACTTTATGGTTAAAGGGGGAATCATGAGCTGTAATTCAAACCATTAAAGCAGGAAGGTTTGATGAAATGGGCAGTATCTGCATGAGAAGTCCAGAGTGCAAATGGTAGGTGTAAGTGCAACATCCCTGCCTTCTGTGACAAGGAATCAAACTGTAGATCTACTGACATTTATAGATCAGTACTCAATAGAAAATAAAGACACATGAACCTTTTCCATCGGTCTGAATAATTGAACTGCAAGCCCTGTATTTCCATTACCCAGGGTAAGCACTGCTGTTGGATTCATTCTGATAATTTACCATTCAGGAATATGAAGATATATTTTCTGATGATGCCTAAAAGTGTCCTTTTGCAGTATAAAGTATGGATCATCTTGGATATGCTGTAAGGCTGGATGGGCAACTTCTACTCTTGTGATCATTTCAGCTAGTATTACTGTTTGCAATGGAAATTCTTGCTGTAAAATTAACCTGCTTTCAGTGGATTATTTTTAAACAGACTTCTTTTACATTTTCGTTTATCAAACTTAACAATTCTCAACCAGAGATTTCCTTGCAAGCTATTCACCATAACTACTGCTTTGAGCACTTGCCATTCATTAGTGTGTAGTGTTCCTGTGGAACTGGCCATCCACATCCCACAGTGGCTTTGCCTTCCCCAGGCTGGATGCCCTCCAATCCCACAGAAAACTTTCTAGGGGCTCCAGTATGTCTGGGGATGACTGTGAGATGGCTTCTGGCAGCAAAATTAATGCAAATGCATACTTGAGTGTATCCTCATGACATATTCCAATCTTGTGATCAAAAATGTGCTTACAGACATTTTAAAGGGAAAAATCTAACTTGGGATACTGTCAAAAGTGCATTTGTTTTTACTTTCACAGTTCAGTTTTGTTTCTTTTACTGGATTCATGTCTCTCAGCCTCAGATCATCAGCGAATGATGTGCTGATCCTGCAAATGGTTAATTAACATAAAATTGGCCTCCAGACATCAGGGCATGGCGTATTTCCATATGAAGGGAAAGACATTCTGATTCCTTGGGATTTGTTTTGCTGCATACTCACCCTTAGTTCATTTAAGAAAATAAATCCACAAATGTTATAAATCTGCCACTTCGACCTGGAAAGTGAGCAAATGTAGAAAAAGAAGCAGTCTGAGTGCAGTGAGAACACAGGTGATGAATGCTGTGCTTGCTGCAGAGCATAACTCCGTTCACCTGATGCTCATATTCACCCTCTTCACTCTGATTTTGGGGTATAGATTTGAAACCTCAAGGACAGTATTTTGACAGACACCTTTGCTAACCTTGCCCTTTCCTGAGTATTTCCATTGTATTCTATGCACAGGGCAAGGGTGAAACAGAAAATCATGCAGGCTTGCAGTGTCACAGGATGAGACAACACATGGTTGTACTGATGGTACAACCCTTAGGGTCACCCTAAAGCCTTTGCATCACATCAGTCTGCATAGGAAGCTCCCAACTTACTGTTCAAAGGCAAGTTCTGCCACTGCCAAGAGGTCTGACAAACACCACAAAATTAGGTGCCCATGAACTGTTGCTTACTTTGCCCTGAACACACAACCCCAGTGTTGTAATGGCACTTTCCCACTCGTACTTGGTCTGTGCGCCTTAGATTACAGGTTCCCGTCAGTGCCACAACTGCAGCGCTTCCATGCCTTAAACCAAGCCATGCTGGACAAGCTGGCCTTGTTCTCCCAAGGTGGGTTTGGGCAAGGTCTCTGCTGTGCTCAATGAGCTCAGGAAAGTGAAGGCTCTGAGGATTTAATCACAGAGGTTGCCCAGGGGCATTCATGATGGGTTTTCTCCCTTGGAACTTTCAGCAAACGTTGCCTTTGCATTTTTCTGTGGTATGTGTTTACTGTTCATTTGTGCTGCACATGCTGTGAGGAATCAAGCCATTATGTTGGGAGGTTTAATTCCGTTCTCCTGCTTTCATTCTTTTTACCCCTCCCCTCCAAAATCCTTGCAATTCCTTTCATTATTGCATGTTAACAGGACAAAAGAAATGAATACTTGAAAGAAGATACAAGCTGTGTTTCTGTTTTACTTCGGAGATGCTGCAGTAACTGAATACCAAGCTGCGAGGTTGAAAAATAAATGAAAATAAAGGAAAACAAGGGAACTGCCAGAAAAACCTCAGTGCTCAAACCACAGGTCGCATCGTCCATTGTAAAGTGATTCTCAGCCCACAGGCCTGAGGAGTGTCGAGTGTAAATCTCCGAGTGTTTCATATCGTTTCCTTGTCATGCGGCCGTTAAATTTTATACCCTTTGCATTTCAAGTGGAACAAGGAAAGCGAATTCCCTCCGAGCGCCCTAACGGGTCCCACCTGTGGACAGCTGCCACGACTGGGGTTGACGGGCAGGCGGCAAACCCGCGGGCGGGCCCGGCTGCGCCCTTCGGGAGCTGCCTCAGCCCCGGGGAGCGGGCCCGTGCAGACGGGGAGGGCCGGGGCCCAAGGGACACCCGCGCGCGCGCGCCACAGAACGTTCCAGAGGCGGCTCTGAGGTGAGCGGCATTGGCGGGTGTACGAGCGGGGCTGAGGGAACCCGCGCGCCTGCTGCTACCAGCGCCCCTGAGGCGATGGCGGGGAGCGGAGCCCATGGGGCGGGAGGGCGCGGGGCAGCGCGGCCTGGCTGGAGGCTGGGGCTGTTATCAGGTTGTGAAAGAGCATCAGCACCGCGATGTGTCGGGATAGCCGCGGGTGAGTGAGCCGCGCCCGGCTTTGGTGGGAGCCCTGCTGTGCTGGGGGTGTGTGTGTGATTTCTATGTCTTTGGCTTTGGTTCCGTTTCACTGTAAGCGTCCTATTCGAAGTTCATGGTAATCAGCCTGGCTTGAAGCACGAAGGTCTGCCGGTAATCCAGGTACGGGTTTGCGACAGAAGCAACGAGTGGAACAGCAGTGACCCGTTAGTGGAGGGGTTTGTGTTTGCAGGAGAAGAGATTTACTCCGATTTATCGAATTTTGTGAAGACAAAAGAATCTACCCGAGATCCCCAAATGCCGAGTTTCTGGTTGCTGCCCTCTTACCTTTCCATAATGGGAAGGGTTTGAAAGGAAGGAGCTGTTGGGTTGGTTTGGTTTGGTTGTTTTGAGGGTTTTGTTGGTTGTTCGTTGTTTCCCCCCACAGACAGTAGAAGCCTTTAAATTGGGTATGTTGAGAAGAGAACATTTGCTTCCTTTAATGCTCAACCTGTTAACTGGTCTGTATGTTGTCATTTTAGAGTGAAAGCTGTTTCCCTGAATGCCTGGGTTTTCACAAGTTGTTTCTGTTGTTAACAGAGGCTGGATCTTGGGAGTTGACTTGAATGGTTAAAATCGCCGTGTCAAGGGTTGTATTTATTTATTTTTGTTTAAAGAGATAATTTATAACCACAAGTTGTAAATGACCTGAGCTGCATTGCAGTTCAGCTTGTCTTTAATTTTCCCATGCTGGTATAGTATCTTTTGGAGTGTTTTTGCTTTCCTGTGTTTTGAAGGGAAGGAGCCAAAAACTGGGATATGTAGCACTTGAACTCTTGGGGATGAGTTTATGCTTTATCTTTGTCATCTGCTGGATCAATCCTGTGCCTTTTTACCTGTGTGTGAAGGGTTTCAACAGTTTGGAAGAGGCGTTAAAACCTCTTAACAAAGGCCTTGAAAATTTGCACAAAGAACTCATTGTATAGAAATTCTGGTTGTCTGTTATTTTAAAAGTGTGACTATCCTGCTGCAGTGATATGTGGGTGTCCCTGCTGGTCCTGCTGTTGAGAAACGCAGATACTGCTGAGTTATGCAGTGTGGGCTGAGAGTTTGGTGTGCATCCCCTGTTCTCTTGTGTAGCAGTTTGAAGGTTGATGTCTTCCTGACAACCCCACTTGGCTCTTTTTAGCAGTTTTCATGCCTTGAAAATATGCAGGAGTTAGGTGGGGGATGCTGAATCACGTTCTGTGATAAGGGCCCAGGATTCCTTTAGTAACAAGGACCCTTTGTTGCCAACTGGTCTTTTGCTACCTTGCTGTGGGAGTGGTGCTTTGAAATAGATGGTGTCACTGAATTAGTGACCACATCAGAGCTACTCCGGTTTGCACTGCTTCCAGAGAAATTAAGCCATGTGTCAAGGCCAGGCCAGCTGATGATCCTGAGTAGCAAGTTTAATATTATTCTTAGACCACAAGGAATTTCCACTTGATGTAAAGCTGTCAGGCTGTGCCTGCTCCCTCAGTCAGTGGGACAGCAACTTTGCTCTCTGTGTGTATAGGGATACTGTAATGGGGTTTTGGGGTACTGTGGTGATACAGTTTAATAAGAATAATAATAAGCTGTTAGTGAGGGTATCTACAGGAGTTAAAGCAGCTTAGATGTATCAAAGCTGTGGAACAGCCTAAAGGTCCTTTGTGGGTCAAAGAGTAAAATGGAAGTGAAGGTTTACAGAAAATATTTATTCTTCTCTGCTAATAGCATCCTAACTCCCAATAGAGGCAGAGGGTGCCAGCAGGTGAGTATAGAAGTGTGTCGATTCTTGGGAGTCCAAGATTAAACATGAAAGAGAGTGCTGGTGGCTTGGTCAAGCAGTGAAAGCCCAGCAGGTTGGGTTTGTACACTGTTCCCTGGTGATGTATCCGGTTATTGAGAAGGCCAACACACCTTTGTGTTGCCCCAGAGTCCTGGACACAGCAGGAAAACAATGAAACCCTGCCAGAAATGTGGGTTCTTGTACCGCTTTTTCACTAGTTTGCCTCACTGGATGGGCAGCTCTGACGTGTGAATCAAGAGGCAGCACGGAGTGTGTTTTCTAGGAAGTGAAACCCCTGCCCTGCTCACTGCCGGCACGGTGGGGGTGACTTCAGGGTGATCTGGTGACCCTGTTGTGGGTACAGGGGGAGGATGTGTGGGAAAGCTGCACAATAACGACTGAAGGCAGTTTCTGAGCAGAACCTTTTCTGTATTATGCAGGATGAGTAGCCTATGGATGCATTAAGGTCCATGGATCAGGAATCCTTTTCTCCAAAGAGCAGCAGTACCATGTCTCACTGCCCCAGTCTTTTCCTTCACTGAGTTTATGGGATGTGAGGGGAGTAAAAACATCTAGGGTCTTCCTGCCTATGCGCTGTGTTACTGCTCTGTTCTTTGCAGCATATTAAGTATGTCTGTTGTGTTCCTTTTGAGGACCTTGAGCTGCAGAAATCATGTAATGGGCATACTGCCTAACACGATATCTTGGAGATCATGAAAGTAGTAGGAACTGTGTGACAGCCCCTTTGCAAGGGCTTCTAGAGTGGGTCAGGAATCTGTTTCAGGCTACCTCAAGAACTCCTGCATCCTTGGAAGAGCTCTGGGCTGCAGAGGAGGTGGGGGTGCAGAGTGGGTGCCATCCAGCCTTGGGAAAACTGATAAGCTTGAGCACAGTATCAGGCAAGGCTGCTGAGTGCAGGACTTTTCTGTTTGCTCCTGAAGATGAGGCTGTTGAAGTGTAGAGCATAAATAATGATTATCTCTCCAGCGCAAGGCTCTCAGGCTCTGCCTGGTCCTGTGTCCCAGCCCCCGCTCCATTCAGCAGGGTCAGGAGAAGGGAACAAGAGGCGGTGTCTTTGGCTGACATGAACCCACTGGGGAGGGATGAGAGGAAGGGGGTCTTGGGGGCTGGGTTCAGAGCGAGGTTAGCCAAATATCGGATAAATTAAGCAAGAGAAACAGACAGCTCAGCTTGCAGTGAACTTTTCACCCAGCTAACCTGTTCCTCACCCTGCACTGCACAGGTGGAGTACAACTCAAGTAGAGCACAACCCTTATGCTCCCTGCTGCCTTTCTGTGCTGTAGCATAAAGCATGGCCAAGGAGAGAGCAGGAACTGAAAAGAGTTTGAGTTGCTATTTTGAGTCCAAGAAATACTGTAATTCTGATTCCTGTCTTAAGAGCACTGATGTTAAAACCACTAGTCACAGAAGCATTTAGTCATTATTTGCTCTAGTTTAAAACAATGACCAATAATTCTCATCATAGAGGATTGGAAAGAAATTCCATTCTGGAGATGGCAAGGAACAAATGACAAACAAATCACTAAACTGATGGCTGGAGATTCTTTGTGGGAAAACGCAAGACTGGTGGAAATTTAGTAAATTCTGGTGTTTGTATTTCTCTGACTTTTCTTCTGCATTTGCAGGGCAAGTAAATACAAATAATTGTGACAGATGTAAAAACATAGCATTATGCTAACCATTAAGCATCATAATTTTTCTTAATAATATACATTGATAAGGAGACATGGCATGTTTGGGCTCTTATGTCACTTCTATTTAGTGGGCTTTGCTTCAGAGGTGCAGTATGGAACCAAGAGCTGACTTTGTTCTGGTGACACTTTCCTAAATCCCTACTGCTTCCTCTCCCTCTCTTCCCTTCCAAGAAAGCTCCAAGTAAATTAAAGTCCCTGGGTTTTAAGTAGTTGCTCCACCACAGTCTGCATAGTGGTGAGACTGAAGTTTTTGATATGCTTTTCTTAGACCATTTTTCTGTTCTATAGCTGTGGTAAGTTTGTTGGAAAGTAACACATGGCTACTCTTCATAAAGCACTGTGACCTAGTTTTTAGGCTAAAAATAACTGGTTTGAAATTGGGACATTTTAGTTTTCTGATCTTACTTTTTCCTATTCACTTATCATAGGTAAAGAAACCCATAGAAACCTGTCTAATGCACAGTATTTCCAGCAGTTAAGTCCTCTGTGTGCCCAAATTCTGTAAAACAGGTCCTTGCAAACACTCCCTTAAGAAACCTTTACTGGTAGTAAAGCACTTTCACTGCTGGTGATGGTAGTGAATGCCAGGAGCTCTGTGTCTAAAAGGGGAAGAGCATTATGTAAACCTAGAGATAATCTCTGACTTGAGGGAGCTGTGAGCCTTCCTGGAGCAGTGAGGTTTTTCAGTTTGCCTCCTTTTGTGCGTTCAATGCAGAGGGATGATTTCTACCCCCATTTTGGATATGGGAAGAAGTTTACGTTCTTCTGGGACTGACTGTGTGTAAATGTCAGTTCCCTTAACAGCTCCTCAGGTTTAGCTTAGGTGATTGGCTGCAAAGTAGTACTGATAGCATCTCCCTTGGTATCCCAGATTCCTGGAAGGACAGGAGCTCAAACAAACAGAAGCACGTTGTCCAGATGTGGATCCAGGTCAGCCCTGTGTTGCAGTAGCTGCTGTCAGCCGTCTTGTGGTGCTGCTCTAGGTTACAGGGAAACTGGGGAGGAAGTGTGGGAAGAAAGGGCATGCCTACTGCAGGGCGTACTGCTGCTGTGTGCAGTCTGCAGACACCTCTTGTACCAGAGGGTGCAAATGTAATTTGCTTTTTTAATAGTCTGGTATTTTGCCCATCAGGTGAGAAACACATGGATTGGATGCAGAAGCTCAGTATTTCTGACAGAAGAGGGCCGTGGTTTTGTAGATTGGAGGGGAGGGGTCAGTTAGAAAATGTGGGGTAAAGGAGCATGAACTGTACTGTGGTTGCTTTTGGGTTCCTGAGCTTGCCTGTTGCCGATGGTACTAGTTGTTTATCAAACAGGTTTTCTTCTCATGCAGTTGTTTAAAAAGATAAAAGTAGTTGACACCTCTATAAGGCAGCGCTCCTCTCTGCTGCATCTTCCCCTGCAACAACAGGAGCATCTTGAGGTTTGGTGAGCCCAGGATGGATTCTGTTCAAACTCACCGTGTCGTTGTTGTTGTGTGTGTAATTTAGGCTTTTACTTCATTGTCCTGATTTGATTTTGTTCTCTTGGGATGGTTCTGGCTGGCTAATTTTATAACCCATAGTTTCAAATGCAAATACCACCACTAGGAAGGGGATGGGGCAAGGACAAGTTCAGTGGTCATCTGATAAGTGGGACCACTCCTTTAAGCAGATTAGTCAAAGCGCCAAGCTGCATCATAATCTATCTAAAGACAAATTTGCTTGTCTGACCTGTCAGTCAGAGTGTATCCTCCACAAAAGTTGCTCCTTTTTAGTCAGGTTGGTGAAATGTTCTAGGCCTGCTTGGCAATTCACCTTGTGTCTCAAAACCATTGTATCATGGCAGGTTTGTTCCTTCTGTTGTGTTTTTTACTGCCCCTTGAGTGACACCATTTAAATGATGAGTCTCTGAGAGATGATTCATACCAAAAAAGATCTAACAATTGTTACCAGTTATTCAAATCAGTGTTACTGATTTCCCGCATCCTCCCACTGATCCCTTGAGCTCTCCCACCCACTCGTTTGTCCTAATAATTCCCAGACTTTCTGGCTGTAGGCTCCATATGCCCTCTTCTGTGTTTCTGTGCTGAGATGTAAGTATCTAGCTCTTCCCAGAGGAACATTTAGGGCTTGGCTGCAGCAACTTATGTAGGCAGACAAGAGCTGTAATTGAGCTAGCAAGGTCGACTGTGAGCAGCTTCAGTAAAGCTTCAAACCGTGCTCACAACACATCTACCTCACCTCACTGTGCTGTGGCTGTGGTGTTGGCAGTCTCTGAGGGAGCTATTTCAAAGCTAGATGAGTAATGTATCTGCAGGCCGCAGTGCTGGGGTGCCCAGAACTACAGACTGGCTTCTCTAGAGGAGTCCTGCAAAGAATTAGGCTAATTACACACTCTGCACTAGCAGAGACTTGTACCAGTAGTGACCCCATGTGCCGCTGCTGTTCAGTTCATAGTTATGATTGTTTCTTCCCTCTCACAAACCGATCTTCAACCTTCAATGAGGCTTGTTTCTGTGAACTGAAATCTGTATTGCACAGTGATTTGTATTGTCAATGTGAACAGTAAGCTTCTTTTGAGAGTAGCCGGTTTTTCTTCAAGCAGTTCCTTCGTCTGACCCTGTTTTCCCATCATATTCTTTGCTTTTCATATCCCTATGCATAGTTCCTTGATCTTACCTGTCTGAGACCTTTCCACATCTGTATTCTCATTTCTTTTACCTTCCTCAATCCTCTTCTCTCTTAGTAATTTTTGTTGGCAAGAACACACTTGATTTGGCCAGAGTTAGATCTGGAGTCCCAGAAATGGAAAAGGGTGAGGCTGAATCAGTTCTGGATGCCCACAATGAAATATTTCAGAACACGTTGACATTAGGGCAGCTGAAGTTGATTTTATAGATATTTGTGGCTGTGTTAGACTGTCTTGTGCAAGGCCTAGAAGAAACCTAAAAGAAACTGTAGACGTACAGACAAATGTATGGAGTTGTTCTCCCCTAAGCAAGGAGAACAGTATTCACCCTCCCTGTTTATTAACCCCTGGGGGCAGGGTGTTAACTGACTTTGGAGAGTGGGAGAGTTGTAGCTTGAAATTTGTGCAGTCAAAAATCAGTGTACAGGAAGTGAAAAGCCACTGTTGTGGAGCTCATTTATTTGCTCTTGCTGGGAGGGGTTGGGATGGCAACAACTGAAAATAAGAATGTTCTCCCCAGTATGCAAGGTGAGCTGATCATTGCACAGGCAGTGGCAAGGAAAATGAGAAAGGGTATCAAGACACAAAGACAAGGCCTTGACTGGTAAGAAGACATGGAGGACCTCTTCAGATGACAAATAAAATTTGTCATCTATTTCCTAGTATTCCCAAGCTTTTGAAGGGAAAAAAACCCCAAACACCCCACCACCCTGTTTGGGGTTTTCCTGTAGAGGAGATAAGAGGATATTTTATAATACTAAAGAAAGGGATCTAAAACATAATACATCCCTCACATAGGACTCCTGTGTTTTCTAGCTCACTGTGGGTTATTTTGATGGTTCTAACCCATGCAGATAAGTAAAAGGATCACAAGGACTGTGGCTTGTTGGCCATGTTTGTGCAGCCTGTGAACTTAGCTCCCATATAAACCGACAGCTCTTCTGGAGAGGAGTGCTTTACATAGCAACCTCCTCTGGTGCTGGATTGCATTCACTGTTGTGTGAGGGGGTGAAACGTCCTGTGTAGTGTGCTGGCTTGGCAGGATGAGCTCACACAAAAAGAGCAATATAGCTGCCCCCTTTCTTCCTTTCTGACAAAACGAGTAGATTTATGGCTGCTCTTGTGTGTGTAGTAAAGCTGGCACCACAACCCCTATTTTGTCAGCAGTAGAACAGTTGAGGGGAAGAAAAGCTTGGCGTAACCTTTGGTATGTTATTTATTATCACTTTGCAGCCCCCTGGAAAATGAACTTTAGCAAATTCTGAGCTGATGGTAAGGGTGAACACTGGGAAAGCCCAGGAATCAGCAAATCCATTGTGTTGTGCTGACAGAAAGATACTGTTACAACACACTTTAGCTGCCAACTTGCTGCAGTCACTCAATCCATCATGGTGGGCTGTTGGATCACAAGCCAGTGAAACTCAGCCTGCCGTGTTATTTTAGTCTTACATGGACTGTGAGATAAACGGGGCATGAACCTGCCCCCTGGCAAGGGGTCGACCCCTGACGCCCTCATTAAAGTGCCAATCAAAAAGAGTAATGGAATGGAGAGCTGGCTTCTTCAGGCTGTTACCGCGCTCAGCCTGAGCGACTTTCACAAGCCAAGGGAAACATTTCTGTCCTGAATAGGAGCCAGACCTCCAGGAATGCCTCCTCTCTGCGTGTCTCTGGGGGAACAAGTGCAGAGGCTCTTCGGGTGTCTTGCATGTGGTGGAAACCTGTTGGTTACTGCTACCTGCTCAGTGTGGGCAGTGAGAAGAAGTGTTGCTGAAGGCAGCCCAGAAGGGGTGCAGGTGGCTGTTCTATGGAATATGCAGGCATTGTGCTGTGCTTGTGTTGAGCATCAGCTGGTCAGTTAGTTGCATGGTTTCTGTTGCAAATTGCTCACATTTCAGCATTTGTGTATGAAAGGCAGAAGCCTGCTTTTTCCCCAGAGCTGTCCAGTTACCAGCGTGAGTCTAGAAGGGTTGCTCATGTGTGCCGGGTGTGAAAGTGGGCTTTTGTGCTGTGTGTGGGTTATTCCAAACCTCTGCAGGAATGCACAGCAGAGAGATCTTGCAGTAATACCATGATCTGTGGGTGCATGTACAGTGAAGGCTCAGTGCTAAGCTGCCTGTCGTTGATAGTTAAAATTCAAATGGATGCTTGTCTTTCAAATGCTGAGTACATCCAACAGATGCTGTGCAAATTACTGGATGTCCTGTGATGCCTTCTGGGTTTCTGGTGTATAAATACATGTTCTTCTGCATGTCAGCTTCCCTCTGGTGTGTGCTTGGAGAGGGCATAAAGGTTGCTATTGGAAAGAAAGAAAGAAAAGTGGATGGAGGTCTGTGTGTTACGTGGATTTAGCATTTGAAATCAGGAAGCTCAGAGCTGGGGAGTTAGCTCTTAAACCTGCTCATAAATGTCAGCTTTTGGTGTGATCTCAGTGTGATTATGGACTTGGCAGCTGTTTATTTTTGCTTGTGTTTTCTCATTTTTTTGCTCGTGTTTTCTCCAGGAAGATACTGGTTTGGTTTAATATATATATTTATATTTTTTTTTAACGGGTAGCATCAGCAGTTGGAATTAGTGAAGCAAAATGTACAATTAATAACTAGTGTCATGTTAAAAGGGCTAAGAGTGAGAACCATAATAGATTCTTCTGCGACAAAACTAACGAGGTGGTCAAATTTCAAGTTGACATACTGTTGCATACTGAGGCTGGTACATACTAGGGAAGCCCTCAAGAAGCGTTAGAGGAAGCTAATACAGGTAGCAAGAAACTGCATCCAGCTCTGGAGCCCTCAGGACAGGGAAGACATGGACCTGTTGGAGTGAGGCCAGAGGAGGCCATGTAGCTGCTGTGAGGGCTGGAGCAGCTCTACTCTGGAGCCAGACTGAGAGAGCTGGGCTGGGGCAGCCTGGACAAGAGAAGGCTTCTGAAGGGGAGACCTGAGAGCAGCTCCAGTGCCTAAAGGGGCTGCAGGGAACCTGGAGAGGGGCTTGAGACAAGGGCCTGTAGGGACAGGCCAAGGGGAATGGCTTGAACCTGGCCGAGGGGAGACTGAGATGAGCTCTTAGGCAGAAGCTCTTCCTTCCCTGTGAGGGTGCTGAGGCGCTGGCCCAGGGTGCCCAGAGAAGCTGTGTCTGCCCCATCCCTGGCAGTGCTCAAGGCCAGGTTGGACACAGGGGCTTGGAGCAAGCTGCTCCAGTGGAAGGGTCCCTGCCCATGGCAGGGGTTGGAGCTGGAGGAGCTTTAAGGTCCCTTCCAACCCACAATAGTCTATAATTCTATAAATAGCATGACTGGAGATTAGCTTTATACTGAGCTAAGTCAGAAAGAATAATATTACCAGTTTATATACAGTATCATGTTCTTGTATTTTACATATACCTGTCTGAACTTGGCATGTAAATATGCTGTCTTTGCTTAATCCTCTGAAGACTCATACTGCAACTGCTGTTACACCACAAATAAAGATGTATTCTGGCACAGATGGTAGTGCTAAATATAACCTTCATATTTCTAGGATGTTTACCTCAAATACCGTTCCTTCCATGCTTTATGATTAAAAGAAAACCTGAGAAATGTATTGGCACACAGAGGATTGTTCAGGGGGACCAGAACTGCATATGGGTAGGGAGAAACCATTGCTGGTGGTGGTCTCCCTGGTGTCTTGAGTTTCTGTTTCTGGGTCCTGACCTTACCAAGGCAGGCTGGGGGGTGTGTGGGCAGTCTGGGCCTCCAGACAGTGGTTTGCCTTCCTCCCCACACAACTACATACAGGCTCATATTTCTGGTGCCATCATTATTTCAATACCCGGTGGTTTGCACTCCTGATTGTAGATTGTTTGCGAAGGGCCTTGAAGCAGCAGTCCTCAAGAATGGTCAGTCACCCTCCCAGGTCAAACCAAATGCTTGCTTTTGCTGTGTCTGAAGGGCTGTGGGACAGGTAGTATGACAGATTTCTCTTTCATTTGTTAAAATTTCTCTACAACTACAACATCCAGGAGACTTTTTTTGCTGGCATTTTCAGTGTGCAGAAACAGTTGTTCCATAGCTCCCATACACAGCCCTTGTCCTCTGGGTGACCCAACCATTTATCCAAAATGTAAATGCACATGAAAGCTGTTTACTTTTCTTGTGGCCTTTTAGTACTTCTGAGTCAGACCAGAGCAGGCCTGAGGTGCAAGGTTATTCTTGTCCATGGAGAGAACTCTTTGTGCTGGGCACACTGCTGAGGCAATTGCTTGTGTGTCAGCTACAGAAAAAAACCAAAACAAACCCAACACAAAGGCAAAACCCCACCCAAAATTCCCAGCAACCCCCTCTTATGATGCTGGAGTCTGATGGCACTGAGGCACTGTCAGTGCACACCAGGCCAGTGCCAGCATTGATACACTGCAATAGGTATGCAGCTCTTCTGCAACAGCAACTGCTCCAAGATTATTTTTATGGCTGTGTAGAATGTGCAGTCATTCGACTGAAGCAAACACAAAAAAACATTTATTTCCTTTCCCCAGTGTTTGCCAGTGGTTAATGGGTAACTGTTCTCTTTCTGGCAAGCCTCCCTTCATGTGATTACGGTTGCACTTACACCTATGAGACACATGCAGAGCTGGCCAGTGTGAGGAATGACAAGTATGTACATAGCTGCTTTGTCCTCACATTCTCCCACTTCAGAAAATCTGCTGCTAGAGAGCTACAAAAAGCTTATGGTTCAGTCCAGCTGACCTGTGGCCTCTGGTAATGAACCTTTTTCTCAGGAAGGTAACTTTATGGTATTATTGAGGAAGATGTCTTTGCGCTGTCCCAATTCCTTTTTTAGGCTGTCAGAGCATGGGCCAGCTACCAGTAGGCTGTAATAAACAAGCTATAATAAAGCTCAATCCAAAATACAAGTGGGAAATTTTAAGTGGTTTGGTCCTAGCCCTACATTTACTAAAACTAACAATCATAGAATCACAGAATAGTTAGGGTTGGAAAGCACCTTAAGATCATCCAGTTCCAACCCCCCTGCCATGGGCAGGGACACCTCACACTAAACCATGCCACCCAAGGCTTCATCCAACCTGGCCTTGAACACTGCCAGGGATGGAGCACTCACAACCTCCCTGGGCAACCCATTCCAGCATCTCACCACCCTAACAGGAAAGAATTTCTTCCTTAGATCCAATCTAAACCTCTCCTGTTTAAGTTTGAACCCATTACCCCTTGTCCTGTCACTACAGTCCCTAATGAAGAGTCCCTCCCCAGCATCCCTATAGGCCCCCTTCAGATACTGGAAGGCTGCTATGAGGTCTCCACGCAGCCTTCTCCAGGCTAAACAGCCTCAACTCTCTCAGCCTGTCTTTGTACGGGAGATGCTCCATTCCCCTGATCATCCTCGTGGCCTCCTCTGGACTTGTTCCAACAGCTCCA
>NDXB01007837.1:8527-21027 GCA_002631895.1 Agapornis roseicollis | reverse complement strand
AATAACACTAACTCTCCCTGGGAACTGTATTATAAGGACATTCTTTTCTGTTTAATATTTAGGTAGGGAATTAGAAAGGCTCATTTGATCAGAAAAGAACATCCCTGCTTAGAATAGGTTACTATAAATTCCTTTGGTCCCTCAAAAGCTTACTCATATTAAGTACTGAGTGTTCTAAGTGACTTCAGTGGTAAAGCATGTGTCATATCAAGTCATGCAGTTGCCTGCACCTTTGCTGCGGGAAGTATGAATTCATGTGGGCTTTGCACACAGAGAGGAGTGAAATTAATGGCAAATACTGAAAAAAAATTCTTTGTTATCATTCCAACGATAGTGTGGCTGTTTCCTCCCGTTCTTCTGTATTTCTTTCTCTCCTAACCATCCTTTGAGGTTGGAACAGCAGAAACAGAGAGTACTGACAGTTCAGTTACAGTCTGGCAGCAAAGGTACACAAGTGGTACTTCATGGAAGATTATGAGAAGCTGTGAGAGAACTTACCATTGCCATCACTGTGGTACCACCACTGAAATACAAGAAGCAGCATCTGATCTTATAACTAGGGGTAAGGAATGATTAGTGAAATAATGTTAAGCATGACAAAAAAGAACAGTTTTCTAGCCTACTGTGGTCTATGATATAGATAGCACATAACTCAAAAATCTTGCTTCATTGTAGATCAAGTGTGGTACTTTTTGTTTTGGTGACATTCTCTACTATTTGATCCCAATTTTTATTTTTGAAATGCTTTTTACTTACAAAAAGTTTTCATTGGAGTACCTGACAAACATATTGATTTCCAGCAGCATTTTATGCAAACACAGTGTTTATCTGGAAATTGATTTGTTTCTTTGGATGAGTTAATGGGGCTTGAGTGTATTTTTTGTTAGATAACAGTGAGTCTATTTTTGCTTAAAAGATTTGTGCACCTTAAATGAATATTCTTTCATAAGTTATTGCTTTGTGGATTGCATAATGAACTGTGAAAAACAAGTCCAATTTCAAGTGAAGTATTATAGCTGCATAGATTTTTCACATACATATTTTAAATCATCTAAATATTCATACATGAATGTTAGTCAAGCAAATAAAATAATATTTCCTTGACCATGTAAAATACATAGTTTTGCAGAGAATTCAGGACTCCTATAATAAAATTGCCCAACCCCACCTACTTAAAAATATATTAGCTGAGAATTAATTTTCAACAATAATTTGACCTTTAGGGTATTTCTTCTTAAAAATGTATCATCGTGCTGAAAAAGCAAAAACCCAAACAGAATAAAAAAGAGAGTGGTGCAGAGGGGCATTCTCAGTTGAATACCTGGTGAAGAAGTAGACGTGTTCAGAATTTTTCTGTGCATCAAGGTCATCCATTTAACTGGTGTCTCTTTTACTGTCTAAGAGCATACATTTTTCCAGCTCAGAAGTTTCCACACATGAATGGTAGTAACACATTTTGTAATTACCTTTCATCCTATGTCTTTGTCACAATGTGTAACACCGCAGTTTTTCATCATTAGAAACAGGGCAAGAATTTAAAATACTTCCAATGAATTTTAAACATAACAGTTTTTCCTCAGAATTCTTAGAATACATAGGAGTGTGTTTCAATCAAGGGAATGCTTTCTTAGGCACAGAAAGGGAGAAGTGATTAGTAATACTATTATTAATCATTGTTTTGAGAAGAAGCATAGGCAAAAAAATCAGTTATGTCAGAATTATTCTGATTTTTTTTCAGACTACATACTTTGGATTCAGTAGGCTACTGGACAAAATACAGAATTTACAGAATTTACCATTCTGAAAATTTAGACAAGAAATTCCAAGTAATTGCTAAGAAATTACATTCTTACTAATTCTTAATTAAAATGCCTCTAATGATTTCGATGCTCTTGTTAGCTAGTATAGGTCCATAGAGTGGATATAAATCAGCTTCAGCAATGACAGATAGGCATTTAATAATCTTTGTTAAAACATGTTTTCTACACACCACTCAGCAGATATAGCAGATCAATGAAAATATACTGCCTGTTTCATCACCTCTCAAATTATGGTCTTTTCAGAAATATACAATGATAGGAATACCACATAATTTAATTAATCCTCCACGTATAGTAATTTCTTTGTTATTTCTCTGTAAAGCATGACCAGCTTCTTGTAGAAATATTTTATAGCAGCTCAAGATTTCACAACAGCTGCTCAATGGAAGATCTCTAATTTTTACTACCCATTCTTTGAAGACAACATACAGGCATACCTGCAAACCTATTTATGTGAGGATGTAGGGCCATTGTGAAACGCAATTGCTAGAAGTGAGTAAGACTGAAATTGGTCTTCTGAGCGAATGTCATGTGGGATAACTGCAGATGTTTCATGTTCACTGCTTAGCTTACTCTCTCTTTTCAGTACTTTGCCAAACTTAAAAGTTACATATATGTTACATATATGTGTAACTTAGGCTTCCCAATGGGAGTGTCAATGGCTTCCAAGGGTAGCTGGGCAATCTGCTAGGATCATCAGACAGGCTTTGGCTGGAGGTTCCTGCTCTGAGGGAGAGGGCAGACCAGAGCAGCACACGGAGCAGACCCAACTCCATGTATTAAGCACCTCCATGGGGGTATGGATGGCAAGTCCCCATGGATGACTAAGGCAAGGCCAGGATGTGGACCCAGCTTGGTGGGACCCATGATTGGGCAGGGTTGTGGAGAGCTGGAGACCAGCAGTGTTGTGGCATCTTTGGGACAATAGGTGACAGGCCCAGGCAGGTCCTAGGCCATAGCAGGGTAGGGGAGGCAAGAAAGCCATTAGTGCCCTCAAGGTTTGACAGTACTGAGGACCCTGTAACCTCTGGTTAACAAAACCAAGCATGCTTAGCTGTAACTGTTTCAGTACCCATAATAAAGCTCGATTTCCAGTATCAGGACACTAAATTAAGCATAGGTGTCCAAGTTTTATATTGA
The DNA here is from genome assembly GCA_002631895.1 of Agapornis roseicollis. Taxonomy (NCBI): domain Eukaryota; kingdom Metazoa; phylum Chordata; class Aves; order Psittaciformes; family Psittacidae; genus Agapornis; species Agapornis roseicollis. Next base: position 18,067 of record NDXB01007837.1, on the reverse strand, counting down.
CTAAGGTATTTAAAGCCTGGAGGAAGTAAGTGAGCAATAAAGTGCTTCTCGGATTTGGCATATTCTCAAGCTAAGACAAAGTCTAACACTGGTATCACTTGAAGTACCTTGCTGGGCTCCTTTCATCATTTAACATCTTCCCTTTCCTTAGATCTACTAGCAAAGACTCTACAAACATGAGTCTACCAAACATGTCAAAAGTTAGGTTTCCAGAGCTTCAGTGTGACCTTCATCTGAAGGAAGTGTGGCCCATAGGCAGTGCTCCTCCAACTTGCAGTGACAGCTCCTTCTCTGATGAAAAAGGTTATATAATACAGAGGCAGAGGATAAAAGACTTAGAAAAGTGGATTTTTTTTTTTTCCCAGGTAGTTTCAGGCTGATTTCTCTGGAAGCAGAGGAAGAAAGGACGTTTTTCACTAGGGAAGCACTATAAGCAGAGGCAGTAGATAAAACTGTCCAAGGAACAGAAAACCCCACCATTTAGCAAGAACCTTAGGACAGGACTGTCCTGTATGCCAACATCATTCTTGTCTCAGCAAATTGAAAAGAGCATAAAGGAATGTAACAATTTTCAGGATGCCTCATTTCTTTTGCTATAGCTCACTAAAGCAGCAGCTACTAGATGTTAACGTTCCATTGGCAGCACTGTTCTTCAATTTATAAAATCACTTGAAAAGGAAATAAACCAAGAAAGTAATCCAGGTACAGTAAGACATGACCTTCATAACCAAAATATTCCAAATACTAATGCAGTCTATAGGAAGTGATTTGATGCCCCTCTTGGATTTCAACAGTAAAAATGCTTTTCAGTTATGCTTCAAAACTAAGCTGCATGAAAAACAAAGTGTGCTTATGAGCTAATGAAATATAAAACAGGGTAGCCAATTAAGAAGGGAGGCTTAGAAAGCACTTACAGAGGAGGCGCATTCAGCTCCCATTTTTTAACTCTGCAATCCATGTTAGCTTCAGCAAATTAGAAGTGTATGAGCCTAGTGAGAATCTAGTGAGGGCACCATTTGTCATGCTAGCTAAGGAACAGATTGACTGTTCCTGAGAGTTCTTCTTCCTTTGTATAAATACTTATTCAGGAGAGAGGAAGGATTGTTTCTGAAAAGATGTATCACAGTTGTAAAGGAATGCTTGGGTGTTACTGTTTCAAGCAGCAAGTAGTGCATGAAATAATAACATTCCTGTCTTCTTCAGGATGTCCATTTTCTCTGCATTGTTCCTATAATCATTACTGGTTTAATTCATGCAGCAATTATGTCAATAATTACTTGGGCGTCCTACAGATCCATAACACTGTTCCATCCACTGTTTCAGGGTAAGCTCTTGTTTCCCTTCTGTTTAGTCAAAAAAGACAAATTAAAAAAAAAATACGGTATTTTATGTTGTTCAGTATTTTCGGTACTGTCAATGGATTTTCAAAAACATGGTGTGCAGTAAGGAATACTTCCTGATCTTTATTATATCACCAACAACTCCATGGAAATTGTGGAACTATGCCAGCTTGAATCAGATGCATTGGCTTTTAATTTTATCAAGTAAATAGAAACCAACTGGGCTTTTATATGCAATACTTCTAATAATTCCTCATTTATTTATCTAAAACCTATCTCCACAGCTTTTAGTTGCAGCTGCACAGTGTTTTTTATACACCACAGTACTTTCTGTCATAATTTGTAGTGTTACTGCGCAACTAAATGGACTCCACAGATTCCCTAGATTTCACAGGGAATGGTTTCCTTTTTTATATGTATTTACTGGAATGCAACTGTACTTATCTCACAAAGTAAAGTAGCTGGTTTGGTTTTAATATTTTCCAGAAAATTTAGTTACTTTATAATGCTTAATATGTTCCTGAATGTGATCTATTTTGCAGGAAGGAAGAGGTGTTCCAAAGTATCACATTTATGTTAAGAAATAAAAAATAACATCTTCCCTGATCAATGGATTACTTTTTTTCCTCTGGGAATTCTAATGCATATATATATATATATATATTTGCCATGGTAACCAGACCATTTTAAATTTAGCATATGGGCTTCTCTTTGTTTCTGAATGTTTTAAAATATAATGAACCACTAGGTTCACAGATGTTGTAGTTTTATAATGGAGGGCTTCTAAAAATGATTCCTGCAGTTTAGAACTGTCACAACTTGAAACTTCTCAAAAGAGAAAAAAAATCTAGAAGCAATTAGTCTGAAACCATTCATCGGTCTTTGATTTTGAATGAGAAAGCTCATAATGGCATTGGTCTTGTGCAGGTGTAACTAGTGATAAGCAGACAGAGAACTGGTATTGTAAAACTGTCCATTTAAATAGCCTGTTGTAGTTTGCATTCTGTGTGCAGCTGATCATCTGAAACATCATTAAGATGCCCATGACCAAAAAGTTGGCCAACTCTTCCAAATGTTTAAGTTTAGCAAAATAATACAATATGAAATATTTCCCGAAGAAAAAAGGGATTGCCATGTTGTACAGAAGTATTGAGTTTTATTTCTGGGTATATGAAAAACAAAAATCAGCAGTCCCTGTATTTTAAACAGGGTTTTTGTGTGTACCTTGTAGTGAGAGCATAATCGTTAATTCGTTAGCCATTTTCTGTTGAGTTATCAGGGCAATAAATGACTTTTGTAAATAGAGGCTGAACATCCTGCCAGCTCCATTTTCTAAAAATAAGCCTTCTAAGTGTACTCTGTCAGCGCACTACTTTTAAACTTTGTTATAATTCCTGCAGATTAGCTTTAAACAGTCACTGTGATCTGACCTTACATAGAGCACACCTAACTTTTCTAATATTGAAATAAAAGAACTTCACATGCATGTGGGATGCTGACTTTTCTGGTAGACATTTTTGGGTTTTTTTCTCCCAAGAATTTATATAATGAATCAATAATTGAGCTTTCTTTTGGAAACATTTATACATATTAGATGTTCAGTATCTGGAGCATATATTAAAAAAAAAAAAAAAAAAAAACCAAAAAAAAAAAAAAAAAAAAACCAAAAAAAAAAAAAAAAAAAAACCAAAAAAAAAAAAAAAAAAAAACAACAAACAAACAAAACACCAACCAAACAAAAACAAAATCAAAAAAACAAAGGGTGGTTTCAGCCATTTGCTATTGGTCTACAATAAGGTCTACAATCACCTGAACTTGTGGGGAATTGCTGACGATAATGGGTCTGGGGACAACTGATATCTATCTTTTATCATCCTTCAGGCAGCCTGTTGTAGATTTCAGATTCTTCCAGGTAATTTCCTTTAGAGATAAAAATAAGGGATGTATAGATGGATATGTTCTCCCCTAACATGTTTTATTCATGCTACATAGACAGGAGGTCACAAGCGGCAGAGAGAATAACACATTCCTGGCTCTTCAACTGTGACATTAACCCTGATCTTTAATAAGTGGTTCTGCTCCAAGACAAGATTTTAGTTTAAAAATCAAAGGTGAAGAGCAGATTCCTTTTATCTACCCAAAAGGAGACTGTATGACATTATAAGTAATGATATTATATTTCCTCAAAGATATACTCACCACATTGGTTCAAAAAACATTTTGTAAAATGGTGCAAACTCCTAACTCCTACTATGGTTCTATTTCACATACACATACATTTTTACATAATCAAACTCACCCTATCTCTTTCTAGTTTATCAAAGTTCTTTTCCTGTCCAGCCTTCATTGATTGCTCCATTTTCTTCTCCTTTCCTCATTTTTTTTAATTTTTTTTTTTTGTGGGTTTTTTGTTTGTTGGTCTGGATTTTTTTTTTAACCCTCAGCACTATTGCTGACTCTTTGCCATTCAGTTCTTCTAGTTTTTTCATTTCCAAATCACAGTAGTCTAGGTTAGTCTGCAATAGGCATCAGCAATCAGCATCCTTTGGCATCCTTTAATTATTGTGCTGAAAGTAAGTGAGGAACCTCAGGACCATATTGAACAGTGTTTCAGATGATAAAGAGAGACCTGAGGCTGGTATTGCTGTGGATTTAGATCAATGCACCATCTCTTTTGCAGTGTAAGAAAGTACTGACTCAGATTTGTCATTAATAAATATAGCTCATAGCTTTGTTCTTGCTTGGGATTATATAATGTAGCCAGAGAAAAAGAATCACAATTCAGGCAGCCACATTCCTCTCTCCACTTCCAGCTCCTTAACTGTCAAACATTGCAAAAATGAGAATACTTCTTGATTTTTACCACTGTAAATGAGATCTAGATCAAATTTATAATTCCCACATTTCCCAACCTTCTTACAATAGGTTTTTTTTTTCTCTAAATTTAGGAGATTTTCATTCTAGCAGTATTTAAAATCTTCATATGGGAGTTAGAAAGGATAACAGGTTTTGGGAGTACATCTATAAAATTCTCCTTAAGTGATTCCACTGGACCAAAGAGAGCAACTGCACAGAAAGGCACTTAGGACTGGAACAAAACAATTTCAGCTTCCCACTTTCAGCTCTGCTTTAAATGTCAAGGGCTTGCTCTTCTCTTGTAGAGCAAGGATATAAAAGTGTGTGATCAGGATTTAGTCTTTAATTTCAGTTATAATTTACAGTTCCTGAAGCAAGTGAGGATAAATTCTTCCTGTTAGTTGCCCAGGCTTTTAGGAGTTACTGTCCTGTATCCTAAGGAAATAAATCCATATTCTAAACCCATGTTAATGAAAATTAGTGGGTCACTTACTTTTAAACTCCTCTGTATATGGCAAAACACAAAACAGAAAACTGGCAAAGGATTAGATCTTGAAATAATAACAGAGAGCAAAAAATACATTGTTTGCATTGGGTAAAAGGGACTATATGTAATGCATATAGAAAGCATTTTGAAAGAGAATCAAGCTTTGACAGTATTTTTTATACAAATAGCATGGAATGTTATGTTGTACAAAAGTTATTTTCATAACATTGTGAAATATGAAGCACAAATAGTCCTTAAATAATTGGTTTTTAAATTGGAAGTGATTAAGATACAGATATAATAGGTTTAAGGAAGCCATTAAAAAGTTACCAGGGTTTAGTTTGGTCTGGTTTGGCCCGGTTTGGTTTGGTTTTTACAGAACAATAGTTTTATCCTGGAAATCACTTAGAGGGTTAAAGTGTTTTGGTATTTGGCAAGCCTAAAAATGCTTTTTGCTACTGGCTGTTTCAACAACCTTCTGCAAAAGGCTCTCAAAATCAGTTTTATGCCTAGAAGTACCTTCATAATTCTTCAAGAACTTTAAATCTGTACATAACAGTGCTATGCCCACAAAACAGTGCTATGCCCACAAGACATAGTTTTCTCACCCCGGATGTTCTTTCCCACCTTCATTTCACTGCCTCCATTAGGCTGGCATAAGTATTTGGGCAATTGTGGACCAAATTGTTAAGTAATCTGGTTTAAACTAACTCAGGAAATCAAATGACTGAACCTCAGTCAATTCTCTGAGTCAGCTCACTGTGTCTCCACTAAAGTGCCTGGCGAATTACAACCCAAGGCAGGAGCATCACTTTTGAAGCTGCTGTGTCAGAAGGGTAGGTGTGTGTAGGGACTGGAGCACAGTGGGCACCAGGGAACCTGGGGAATAGACCCAAAGTGGAACATCCCAGTGCAAGTAAGTTGGCTGTGATTACAAGGTTGGTATGGGGGGTTCTCAGTTTGAGATAATATTTCCTGTTCATCCTAAACTGACTTTTGTGGGACTATTTGAGTTCCTTTGCATTGAGCTCCACAGCTCTCTGAGAGTTTATGATTTTTTGCCAAGGACCAGACCCAAGCTGGCTTCCAGACTCATGCCATGCTACTCAATCTGGCTAAGAGGCCCTTCAATCACATCATGGAGTTATCACGCACCTGATCCAAGAGGATTTGCTTCAGCCATATTGTGCCTGGTTGGGCTTAACAGGTTGACCTACCCATGCTGGAGCAGGCTGGAGGTGTCTGGGGTCTTTTGTATCCTCCCTGCCTGTGTCACTGGGCACCCGGTGAAACTAGTGTATCAACAACTGCACGGAACTGCATAAATAAGCCTGCCAGAACTGAACTGGCCTCCTCCCGCTTCTCTGCATCTGTGGCACAGTTAATCTGTCAACTAAATAAACTGTCCGTGGATAACTGAGTACTGGCTGCACACAGTTGAAAACAAACATATATAGCACGCTGTATCATGGTAGTGTAAGGACAAGTAATGATTACCAGGTAGGTCTGCCTGTCACTGTAATTTACAAATATACTTTGTTGACAGTGAAAGCTATCAGAACGGAAAGGGGTGGGTAGAAACTGTTTCCCTAAGCTTAAATTATAGTGGAATGTAGCTAGTCAGCTGTGTACCAGGGTAGGAAAATTGAGACTAAATTTGTGTTTGTTACAGACATGGTTTAGTAACAGGTATAACCACAATGTTGTCTGAAAGTGACAAAATCACCTCTGTAGGAGGAGACCTATGCCATCAGCCCTGCAAGCTTTTGGGAAAGCAGCTTGGTGCATTGGAAATCAGAGTCTGTTTCCTCCCCTGGATATCAGTGAATAGTCTGAGCAAACTGTATTTCGGGGGGAGAGGGGGGAGGCAGATGGACAAAGGTAGGGAAAAGCTTGTCAGAAATCTCAACCCACCAGCTCAGACTGGGCAATACTGGATTTCTAGAGCAGAAGAGTTATTTGCAAAGTGCTGAGTGGAGAGGAGTGAACCAAACAAGGCTTCTCCCAAGAGCGTCAGCAGGTGGCTTTGCAGCTAGCATTAAAAAAAGAATCTGATGACAAACATACATAAGGGGCTATTTAGGTATGAACAGAAAAAGCACCTGCTGTGTTTCAAAGAATAATGAGCTAAGTAAGGCAGGGGGTAAATGGTGTTGTCTGTTATCTGAATGACATGCTAATAACTGGGAAGATTTCAGATGAACATTTACAAAAACTAGAGGAGGCTTGAGAGAAATTGCAAAGATGTGATTCTAAAACTAACAAAGATTAGTGTCCTCATTTTTGTTGGATTTTTCCAGTCCCCACACCTCCAAGACAGGTAGCACAGCATATGGGCTGAAAATTAAGTCTATATATCTTCCAAAAATTAAAATCTATTATACATAGAATATAAATAGGGCCTTTAAGAGCTCTCCAGGGCTGAGCTTTACGGCATGAGATAAGCTAGACATTGGATGCTGTAAGTGGAGGGAGAGAAAAGTCTGCTAGATTGGCAAGGCATTGTATGCTGTAGAATGCCTTGTGGGATTTAGGGTTTTTTTATTATGGTTTGTTAATTTTTGCTTCCTACGAGTGAGAGCTACTTCAGGTGTTACATGTCCAAGGTATGTTCTGCTGCTTAGATAGAACTATGACATATTCATTCCAAATATAACAACATTAATTGGTTTGATATCTGTTCTTATAAGGAAAAACAAAAGGTGAAATAGGTGTGGACAGAAGAAAATACTTTTTTTTTTTGAGGAAGCAAAAAAGTAATCAGATAGTTCAATTTACATCAAAATTACATGTTATCCAAAACACTAGTGTATAATAGCTCTCTTCAAGGAACTGAGCTGCATCTCCAGACATCTGTAAACCTGGAATTGAAAATATGTGACATTTCATTCCACAGTATTGGCAAAAAGTGGTAGAAATCACTAGCATAGAACTTGGATTGAGGATCATTACATTTCACGCATAAAAGGTTTTTTTGGTCTCACAACAAAAATTCCCGAGCTGGTGACAGTAAAGAGCCTGGATCTTACCAGCACTTAAAGGCTGTCATAAATATTAGCCAATCTGGAGTTCCTGTCCCACCTGCCATTTGTTCCAGAAAAATGTTCATAGACAAAGAAATGCTTCACTTACTAAATGACCTATTTATTACAGTTAAAAATATTGTCCTATAAATAGGAAAACCCCTTGTATCAGTTAAGAAAATGAGTTTTACATGCTCTAACTTCATATAACAAAAGGAAAACTTTATCCTTTCTAATTCAGGAGATTGAATTATCCATGGAAAATTCTGGCTGAGGACTAAATGTAATAATAACAGAATATCTACAGAAAGTATGCAGAATAGTTCGAAATGAGGAATAAAAGAAAAAAAGTTAATTTAAGAAGCAGACATAGAAATCAATACACCAAAAAGGCAAGGAACAGGTCTGACCAGCCATCAGAAGCTGTCAGAGTATTAACAAATGGCATTATGTCACCTTTGGCTGAAACTGAATTGCTGAACACTGATTCTTCAAGGAAACACTATGCAAATGTGGCTAGGCAGAGCAGACATGATCTCTCAGTGGTCAGAAGCTGAGGCTTTTGCTAGTAACACCTGAAAAGTGTTTGGAGAGGTGTTTTATTCTAATAAATGTGATTTCGGAGAAATGTCTCTGATTTACTCTGGACAAATTTCAGATATTCTCCTAGCAGAATGCAGTAAAGGTCAGCTTTTGAACAAGTTAACAGAGCAATTTGGACATACATGCAAATAAGGGTAAGGGAAAAACTGTTGCAGAATCCTACAAGGTGGCAAATCAAATTTATTGTTAGGATCAAGGTTTGCCCCAAAACCTCCTACTCAAAAGACTTCTCCAAAGTTGGTATTCTATATTTGGTTTTTTAAAAACAAAAACCAGCCAAGACCACTTGATCAAGGTCAGTGCACAGTCTAAATGTGCATTTCACAGCTTTGATTCTACAGTGACACAGAGCAGGGAATAGAGAATGGGTTTAAGAAACGTGTGCATTGGGATTGGTGGTATATTAGGGAAAAGGAGAGATAACAAAGATGAGAAAAGGGCAACTGTTACTGATAAGAGCTTAGTTACAGAGTATAAACCTGGAAGTGAATTGAAATGATTTGAGTTTTCATTGGCTGTGTAAAGAGATTATACCTGATTAAAAAAAAAAAAAATCTAGTAAAAAAGATTAAAAACTTTAATTCTCTTTGCTTTCCTTGACCATTGAGCTCTAATCACAGCAAATTTTCAGATTTTTATAAGACTAACCATGTTTTATATGGGTTTTGTATAGAAGGTATTTACAGAATTTACAAGGAAGGCTGTATAGTGGATTCTTTTGTTTTTTTAAATATTGTGTTATGACTCCTAGTTCCATGGATTTGCCTACTTCTTTTTCTCAGAACAGGGTGTTTTGAGTACATACATGATTGAGAAGGTTTTAGTTCCATCCATGATTTAAGCTTCTACACAGCTTCTCCCTGTTATTTTCCATTTTCTTGGTGGTGTTTTGCAGATGAAAAATAATGTTCTGTTCAGTATGTGCTTTTAGGAAGGAGTACTGGAACTTTTTCTTTCATATCTCCACACATGGGAAAAATGTAACAGAAAGATAGAAGGAATACACAGTGCCTCTACTGCAGCTCTGGTGGTAGAATCATAGATCTATTTTACTACAAATTAAAGGAAAAAAACAAAAATCTTTATATTGCCCTGGATGCATATCTCATCCAAGGCCTTTGAGGGTAAAAGTCAGCTGTAGGAAGCTGCACCCATGGAAAGCAGCTATAACCTCACTTTTCTTGGTGAGACTGTTTTATCCAGGAAATAAAAAAAAAAAGGGGGGGGGGGG
>NDXB01007835.1:0-88596 GCA_002631895.1 Agapornis roseicollis | reverse complement strand
GCTGGTCACGCTCCTTTTGATGCAGCCCAGGATACAGTTGGCTTTCTGGGCTGCAAGCGCACTCTGCAGTCGACTCGTGTTCATGTTCTCATCAACCACTGCTCCCAAGTCCTTCTCCGCAGGGCTGCTCTGAATCTCCTCTTTACTCAACCTGTAGCAGTGCCTGGGATTGCTCCAACCCAGGTGTAGGCCCTTGCACTTGGCATGGTTAAACTTCATGAAGTTGGCTTAAGCCCATCTCACAAGCCTGTCAGGGTCCCTCTGGATGGCATTCCTTCCCTCCAGTGTATCCACAGAACCACACAGCTTGGTGTCATCAGCAAACTTGCTGAGGGTGCACATCTTCAACTTGTGACAGCTGCTTGGGAAGTGAATGACAAACCAAGAAAATGCTGTCTCAAGGCTAAAACATAAGCAAAAATATTGCAGGCTAACCCAGTGACTAGAGCACCAGCCCAAATGGATCAAGAGGAGTCTAAAGCCTGATTCAGATCTATGACTTGTACCTAATTTTTTTTCCTATCCTAAATAAGAGACTGGATCTTTGGTCAATAAAAGCAGTCTTCCTCCTGATCTCAGGTGATGGATGATTACATATATACAAAATATAGCAGCTTCATATTTTTCTTTTTTCCCTTTGCTATAGTGTCTAGGTACTATTTGAACTGTTAAAAATGTTTTCAGAAGGCAAAAAACACCAGCTTGCCTAGCTTTCTCCCAATAATATATATATAGATAAGTTGGAGGCATTTTTTGGGTGGAAAATGTCACTTGTAGTAGGAATTCTTTGTCAGATTCTGAGCTTTCATGGCATGCTGCCAAACCTACCTTTTCTGCAGGCATCTGGTAGGTCAATGAACTGGTGTATAAGGAGTTATCATCCAGTGATTACTTAGATGGCTTGTGGTAATGTTATAATGACAGTTCAATTAATATGATAAGATCTTAATTGGTTGTGTAGAATATTGTCTTTTAATCTATGCAAAGTGCCAAGGGTATAGCAGAGGTGCATATAAATCTGACTAAACCCAGGGTGCCTGTGCTTCTAGCTTGCATTTAGACCCCTGGAGACAGAAGAGTTTTATAGGACACTCATTTTTACCCAGTGACTAATAATACTGGTGGGGAAACTTCTGTGCATAGAAGGGATATAGAAAGCTCCTGTCTACAAAAAGAAGAGGCTGTAGCTCCTAGTCAGAGAAATGAGATGCTCGGTCAGCAAAGGAGTATGACAAAAAGGCCAGAAGTGCGACCTGTCGGGCTGAAAACACGTTTCATGAATCTCAGCAAAAGAGCTGGGCTTTGTGGGTAGAAACTTGAACCAGTCTGCATTACTGAGCTCAGTTTGTGGTTCCTGGAGGATTTCAGGTTTAGGCATGGACCTTCATATAGTAAATGTAAGTCAAACGGTGGAAGGCTTATGGGTTTGGTTTCTTTATTTAATTACCTTTCAGCAGCCTATTAGAAGTGTCTTCAGCCCACAGGAATGCATGGACCAGCTTCAGATCTGAAAACTGGGCAGACGAAGGCATATAGGAGCTGCTGAGGGAGCTTCCTCGCCTAACTGTATACAGCTTTATCCGCACAGCACATACAAATGATATACACCTGCATGCAGATTAATTAGGTTTTAATTAAGCAGGCACATACCCCACTTGCATGGGCAATGACGGCATTGCTGAAGGCCATCCCCACTCCTGTTGTGCACGTATTCCTAAATTCTCCATTTGAAAATGAGCCCTTCAGGGTAGTTTAGAGGGCAGGGAGCTTGGGGGGAGGGGGAGGGCGGTTGTGTTTTAGTGAGAGGTGTTCTGATTAGATAGAGGTCTCACTTTCACAGGAAATAATTAAATGTACTGAGGTGCAGGATATAGGCCCAAAGGAAAATATGGAACACGTTAATCTAAGAAGCCTTGTTTTTCTCTCACTTCCTTGGTGAAAAACAAATGCTTAGTTGATGGGCTAACAAAAAAGTCACAAATCCTCATGTGTACCCAAGCAGCATTATTGTAGGAATTGCATTAAATGACATTTAGTCACCTAGTTTAGCATATAATTATTTCCACTTCACTTTGTATCACCTGAATGTAAAGGGACATGGTAATGTATGACCCATCAGGGCTGTCAAAATGGTCTGTGGTTTTTCAGTTTCTATTCATAGAATTATGGAATCATTTAGGTTGGAAAAGACCTGTAAGACCATCAAGTCCAGTCATTAACTCAGCACTGCCAAGTCTACCACTAAACCATGTCCCTAAACGCTATTTTAAATACATCCCAGGTTGGTGCTTTTACCACTTCCCTGGGCAGCCTGTTCCAATGCTTGACAACACTTTCAGGGAAGAAATTTTTCCTAATGTCCAATTCAAACCTCCCCTTGCACAAACTGGGACTGTTTCCATTCATCCAATAACTTGTTACTTGGGAGAAAAAAACCCTCATGTGTTAACTGGTGTTGACATATGAATGCTCCCTACTGCATAAATGCAGAGGAAAGATAAGTATTAGAAAACAAATTGGTAAACCAAAGAGGCAAGATACCTGTGTAGCTGTGATCAATTACATCTGGAGTATTTTGCTCACCTAAAGTTTGATGGTTCATTCATGTGAATTTTGTGGAGTGGCCATTTTTGGTTGTTAAACTACACAGTTGTCAGGCATCACCTTCCTCCACACAAACACTTAGGCCTTGGAACACATGAGCAGATCAGTTGGTGGCAAGTCAAGCTGCTGCTGTTTTAAAAACCCCCAAATAGCTGACACAAACTCTTGGCAATGCTGTAGCTCTGCTCTACACTGACAAGTGAATCTATGGCTGAAATGTTTGTGTTTCTGTGCACAGGCTGCTTGTTTCTCACTTTTCAAGTACAGGTGGTAACATTTGTTTGTAATTGCCATGGTGCTTCTTGCTCCAGGTTTATGCCTGGAGCTTTTCCTTGTTACTACAGGTTGCCTTGGTCTGAAAACTAAAGGAGCTGTAGTAGAAGACTTTCTAGAGGATCTGAGAGTTACTAACTTTGTGGAACAGTTTTGACAGTTTTACATAGGGGAAGGGTATGGAAAAAATATAAAAGGTGGTAATGGTTAAAGTGAGCAAATAGATGATGTTAATAACTGCTTGATTTGGACCCTGAAGGCCAGAGCAACCTTACTGTGATAAGAAGAGGGGTACCAGTGCATGCAAAGATTCAACAGTTTTGGCATGGTTTAATAATGCAGAGTTTCTTGACTATGAAAGTAAAACAATCCTTCAGTGAGAGCCAAAATACAGCTTGCCATTAATGAAATCAGTTCTGTAGTCACAGTACAGTGTACAGGGGACAGAATTCACCCTGTGGCCACTTGGGCTATTACAGCAGGCATTATTTGCCCTTCTGAGTAGTTCTTCTTTGCAGAAAACTAAGCTTATGCGGATGTTTTGCTGTTGCTCCATTTCAGTGTCCAGGTAGCTCATTTCCCACATTATACATGGCCTAAGAATAAAGAGAAGCCTGAAGTTTTCAGAGAGCATGTGAGCACTTACTCCATTGTCTTGAGTGCATGTTTCCTCAGCTAGAGATATATTCTGTCTTTATCCTATTTTTCCACCTCTGTCTTTTTATTAGGAAAGAGGACTGCTGCATCTTTAATGCACTACTTTACAACCTTTTATGCAGAAAGATTAACAAAAAGGAGCCACACTTAATTTAAGATGACAACTTAGGTTTGCCTCTGGATTCTTTTTTGGCAGCTGTTCTCTTAGTAAATTACATTTGACAACCTGAAATAAATTCAAACCAAGATTTATGCCTGCATTTGCTCACAGGGCTGTGGTTCATCAGACTGTGTGGTTAAAAAGCTATGAAAAGTAACAACTAATTTAAAAATGTATTTTTAGACAACCTACATGGGTTACCAATGCTAAAACTTTGCTTAAAGAAAAATCAGGTTTCTGAACACGGGGAGGTAATTTTTCAGTTGATAGAGTTAGTTATAGATGTTTGTGCAAGAAGAAAGAAAACAACATTACAAAACAAGAAAGGAGTCATAATGATACATTTTCAGTTGCAGCTTTTAACACACACACAAAAAAACATTTTAAAAACATAACCAAGGACATGGCATCTTTGAAAATTTTCCCAAAGGAGAAGTCAATGTTAGCCGAGATTGCCAGAATTTACTTTAGCTATTACTATGGATGAATAATTATGCTCAATTCAGCCAGTGATATGGGTTCACAGCAGGTTAATTGGTAATAATGGGTTTCATTCCAAACAGTGAGGAACGATATTTCAACACAAAAAGTGCTCTCACTGAGAGCTGAAGATGTCCTTGCTTCCTTCCAGTGCTTCACACTCGCAATAACACACAGCACAACAGGGCTCTTGCTTCTCTACAGCTGACCTGCCCTCACTTGCTCATGGCTATTGAAAGACGATGGAACAAGTTGAAGCAGCACCTAAGCTGTGCAACTGGTCCAGCTTTTCTTTCTTCTTTTCTTCCCCCCTGACTAAAGTCGGTATTCCTTGGGACTGGGCAAAGGAGAACGGAGTGATCTTGTTAGAGGTCTATCTACATTCATTATTTTATCTCTGTTATGTAGGTGTAAGCTCAGAGTTGGTCATTTAAGCATTTGGACAAAGAACTTTCCATGCTTGTACCTACTGCATAGCACAGGAGTTCTCCATCTCTCCCTCAGTCTTGTGCACTGCACCATGTAAATAATAATGAAGAAGGAATAAGTCTGTTGCTTGTGATCTAGTGGCAAACAGGATCTGAGTCTCTTAATTCAGAATCTTCCCCTAAGGCATGGTTATTGTTTGTCATGTACAGCATCCCTGAAACGAGGAATATGAAGAGTGTAAAACAAGTGATCTGAATGCAGTTGCAGCCTGAATAAGCCTCCTCACCTGGGTTAAACCCTAAGTCATCTCTTTAAGTGTTGTTTCAAATTCTTCCATCCTTCACCTACTGTTAGCCTGTATGATTTCCTATCTCAGCATTCAAGCCCTTGTTTAGACTGTAATTTTTGCATTGGAGGGTCACTGTGACTCTCTCAGAAGCTCTCCCCATAGCAGTGAGTAGATCTATTTAAAAAGGAAAAAAAGAAACCTCTCACAATATAGTCCTTTCATTTCTTTTGTTCAAAAAGAGGAAAAAACCCCAAACCTCTGTATGTGTGTTCAGAAGCAGCTAAATCTTGTTCTTTTAGATTTGTATGCAAGTCTTTTCATACAAAGAGAAGTTGCAAGTACATTACTAGGATGTTTCCAAGGTTGAAATATTTGGGCTGTTATTTTCTCCTCTGCCCTAACTGATTTCTTTTTAAGTTCCCCAGAGAGGAAAATGTTATTATAGTGTTTGGATTCTTCCTCTTCACTTTTGATGAGTCAAATGTACCACACCATGCCTTGGGGTCCATTACAGCCATAGCACACGGACAGTATATGTACATGAGCACTGAACTGTGCTCATAAATGTTTTCCATCTTAGCTCTGAAGCTTGAAGCCAACAGGATTGTTTGAACATGCTCTGCCACAGATGCCATAAACCCTGTGCTCCTGGCTGAGGAGCTGTAACAGGCCAGACTTGCCTATCCATTCAACTCTATTCCTCAGACTTCTCTTCCAAAGTATTCAGCATATTTTCTGTCAGCAGTACCTGCTGCACAGATGCAGATATCAAAATTCATTATGTTTAGACATATAAGGGACATATTCCCTAATAAGGGAATGTGGCAATATTTCAATGTTTGTTTTTACTGGAAAACTTGTAGATATTAGCTTTTCCATGCATGCCTATGCAGTACCTGGTGCTGTGGATAATCAGCTCAGCTGGGATTTGCCCTTCCAAATACGAACTTTAGATAGTAGGGAAACATTATGCTGTTGAACTTCCTATGGATAGTGTGAGCTGTTTCTCTGTGATTTTCCTAGTGCTTTATATTGGTAATTGTGCTGCTTATTTAATATTATCTTTCCATATGTTTTGTAGTTTTTGTCAGAAAGTTTCCACTACTATTCCATTTCAATATTCTCTTTCTTAGTATTTTTCAGTTTCTTCTTGATTTAGTTCTGTGTGATCCTTCTCCTTCCTTGCTGTTTGCCATCTTCAAACAGAAAGAGGTGTTTATTAGCTGTCTCGAGGAAGGCTGGAGCAGGTACTGAAAGGTAGCTGTTCCCATCTTATGTTGACACAGATAACCCTGAAATACTGGCCAGCATTCTTCTATTGACTCCCCAAAGATCTAAGCTATTGGCTGCTTTGCCTATCATTAATTACCACACCTGCAATCTCACCTTGCACTTTAAAACCTTATGTGGTGTTTTGTCTGAAAGATTCTCTCGGATAAAAATTGCAGGTAATTATCTATATCCATCATTCTTCACTGTGTTCACTAGACATGAAATGGTTCTGCACTGGTCTCTTGACTTCTCTCTTTCATTTCCCTTTCTGCCCATTGGTGTTATTAAGGACTTTTTTGCTTCCAAGGTCTGCTAAGGGCAGGTAGGATGATGTCTCAGGGATTGGAATACCAGCATATTAGAACATCACTGCATCCCCCCAAAAATAATAAACCATACAGCATATGGTGGGTAAAATAACCTTTTGCTTCAGCCTTTATGACTCCTGGGAGCTATATTTTTACCCTGAGGAAATATTTCACTACTTTTTTTTTTTTTTTTTCCCCTGAGTCTGCCTCTAGAGTGATATATATATATATATCACTCTAGAGGCAGACTCAGGGGAAAAAAAAAAAAAAAGAAATATATTTCTTTTTTTTTTTTTTTCCCCTGAGTCTGCCTCTAGAGTGATATATATATATATATATATAATATGCTCTCCATGCAAAAACTGAGGTGACCTATACATCATACATTCAGATTCGGGAAGCTGATTCTGATTTTGCTAACAAAGATG
The DNA here is from genome assembly GCA_002631895.1 of Agapornis roseicollis. Classification (NCBI taxonomy): domain Eukaryota; kingdom Metazoa; phylum Chordata; class Aves; order Psittaciformes; family Psittacidae; genus Agapornis; species Agapornis roseicollis. The sequence continues at coordinate 81,696 of NDXB01007835.1, read as the reverse complement.
GAACTGTTCTCCTGTCGGTGAAGTCATTCCAGTTTGTGAAGCTGGTGAAAATAATGTACTAAACCATGAGGTGGTTCAGTGACCGCAGCAGTAGAGCTTTTCCAAGTGCATTTCTTGCAATGTAAGTCACTTGGATTCAGATCCTTAACTTGACTGAATCAGTGTCATTCTACTGAAGCTTTGAAGCAATCCAAGAAATCTGCTCACATCCATAAGCAAATAAGAAGGATATCATGTGGTGCTCTGATTGAGGACTAGATCTAACATTTTTAAAAGTCCAATTAAAATCACAGAGTGCTTTGCATTTGAATGAGCTTTAAATAACACTATTTATTAAAAAAAGTAATTGAAACTTGTTTCTCAAAGTTATGAAATGTTGCTGCTGGAGCAGCTGAATGAGTTCTACAGATGTGACAGGAATGCTTTAAAGTGTACCAAAACTCTCTTGTTAGACTATGCTGAAGAACTAGAAAGTGTCTTCCTTAGAAGAGAAATAGCTAATATATTTGTCTAATCAATGATGAGCAGTCTGGAGTATGTGGATCAAACATTCATAGAATCATAGAATCATAGAATAGTTAGGGTTGGAAGGGACCTTAAGATCATCTAGTTCCAACCCCCCTGCCATAAGCAGGGACACCTCACATTGGGTGACACATGTCACTCAGTGCTTCATCCAATCTGGCCTTGAACACTGCCAGGGATGGAGTACTCACAACCTCCCTGGGCAACCCATTCCAGCATCTCACNATCTAGTTCCAACCCCCCTGCCATAAGCAGGGACACCTCACATTGGGTGACACATGTCACTCAGTGCTTCATCCAATCTGGCCTTGAACACTGCCAGGGATGGAGTACTCACAACCTCCCTGGGCAACCCATTCCAGCATCTCACCACCCTCACAGGAAAGAATTTCTTCCTTAGATCCAATCTAAACCTCTCCTGTTTAAGTTTGAACCCGTTACCCCTTGTCTTGTCACTACAGTCCCTAATGAAGAGCCCCTCCCCAGCATCCCTATAGGCCCCCTTCAGATACTGGAAGGCTGCTAGGAGGTCTCCATGCAGCCTTCCCCAAGCTGAACAGCCCCAACTCTCTCAGCCTGTCTTTGTATGGGAGATGCTCCAGTCCCCTGATCATCCTCGTGGCCCTCCTCTGGACTTGTGCCAACAGCTCCATGTCCTTTTTATGTTGAGGACACCAGAACTGCACACAATGCTCCAAGTGAGGTCTCATGAGAGCAGAGTAGAAGGATTCAGATCAGTTTGTCTCATAAGTCAAATGAAATGGAAGTTACACAAGAATGAAAGGGAAAGATGTGAAATGGCAGTTGCTGGTATCAATACAGGTTGGGGGATGAAGGGATTAAGAACAGTCCTGAGGAGAAGGATTTGCAGGTGCTGGATGGCGAGAAGCTCCCCATGACCCCTGCTTGAGCCTAGAATGCCCCTGTTTGCAGGGCTGCACCCCAGAGCGTGAGCAGCAGGTGAGGGAGGGGATTCTGCCCCTCTGCTGCACTCTGGGGAGACCTCCCTGCAGTCCTGATCCAGCTCTGGGGCAACAACCCAAGAGGGATGTGGAGCTGCTGGAGGGAATCCAGAGGAGGCCATGGAGATACAAGGTCTGCCACTAGTACCTAATAGAAGTTGCTAAAGTGAAACTGCAAGGAACATAAAAAACTAACTAGGGCATTGTCATGATTTAAACCCAGCCACGCTGCTCGTTCACTCACTCAACCCCCCTTTCTTGCCCTCCCCTGCTTCCAGAGGGACGTCGAGGAGAACCAAAAGAACGCAACTCCCACAGGTTGAGATAAGAACAGTTTAGTAACTAAGGTATAACACAAATCACTGCTGCTACCACCAATAATAATAATGATAAAGGAAATAACAAGGGAAAAGAATACAGCGTCTCACCAACAGATAACTCACGACACCCCAACCCAACCGAGTGCCGACTGAAAACCTCCTCCAAGCCCCCAGAGCTCTCACTCTTCTGGGTAACTCTCCATTACGTCCTGGGCATGACATGCTGTGGTCTGGAATACCTCTTTGGTCAGTTTGGGTCAGGTGTCCTGTCCCTGCTTCCTCCTGACCTCCCCTCCTCCCTGGAAGAGCATGAGGCTCACAAAGTCCTTGGTCAGAATAAACATTACTTGGTGACAACTCATTGGTGTTNTTGGTCAGTTTGGGTCAGGTGTCCTGTCCCTGCTTCCTCCTGACCTCCCCTCCTCCCTGGAAGAGCATGAGGCTCACAAAGTCCTTGGTCAGAATAAACATTACTTGGTGACAACTAAAAACATTGGTGTTATCAGTTTTGTTCCCAGGTTGAGTCAAAACACAGTGCTGCACCAGCTACTAAGAAGGAGAAAAATTGACTGCTATTGCTGAATCCAGGACAGACATGGAACTGCTTTACTGGTGCAGGTGTTTTTGATGGGCATTCAGATGTATCCTGCACTGTTCTAGTAAAATCAATACTTAAGTTCCTTCAGTGTTGTTTGAAAGATTGTACAGTGACTTGTAAAGGGGCTGGTTCAGCAGACAACTTCAGAGGTGTGTGAGTATGTGTGTGGTGGTGATTTAAATCTATGGGCTCATTCCTTTAACAGCCAGTGGACAGAAAGTGATGGGTGAATTAGAATGTAAAAAAGCAAAAGGTTTGCAGTTTGTTTACTGCAAATCACTCATTAGTCTTGATTTATAACTCACCAACCTCCCTAATTTCTTGTAAAGTTTCTCTATCAGCCATTCACTGAAGCAGGCAATTGAGGAGAGACTTCTGTGGTATGATGCTGTTCAACAGAAAAGAGTTTTGGCTTTTTGGAACAACCAAGTCCCCTGTGGGGCTGGTTTGGATGGGGGCTGCATGAGGTTATAAACCTTGAGGTGAAACATTTGGAAAAGTGCTACTGGATCTCTCAGTCCTCAGACATGGTTCCAAGGTGCTTAATTTTAAGAGAGCAGATGTTCAGTTCTTCTAAAACCAGTGCCAGAGGTTTTATACATACTGAAAAATAATAAATAATCACTTCCTTTGGAATATCTGATCAAATGATTAGGCATTACTTGCATTTGTTTTCTTGTTACTAATTAAGTGCACATCCAAAATCCTCCTGTTTCCATAAGAAACAAATAGATACTGAACACCTGTGGCAAAAAAAAAAAAAAAAAAAAAAAAAGAAAAGAAAAGAAATGGTTTTCAGAACCACTGACCTGTAAAAAACAATTTTAAACTATGTTTGACTGCATTTGTCACATTTGAGACATGAAAAAGGTGTCTAGGACATTTTCAGCATTTGGCAGTGATTTGTAGCATTGAAACTTACAGGATTTTTTCATCTTTGTAACATTAAGCTATATGCCTTTCTTTGAAAGGATCAGGTTTAGATAAAGCAGTAATTTGTTTGTTACATATGATGGACAATGCTCTTGCACGGGAATCTCCCTTTTGTCCCAAGGTCTTTGAACTTGATACCCCCTCCCATTAAAAAGCAAAGGAAACTAGCCTTCTTTCAGCAATTCATCAGAAAGGTCAGCACTCTGTTCCCTCCAATTTCCCATGCTCAGCTGGGAGCTGATTAGAGCTGCCAGCTCTGACTTGTCAGTTTTGTCAGAGACAACTTTATAAACTCTTTGTTATTCACTTTGTGTATTATAAATATATTTATCTTTTGTCAGGCGTTGACTGGACAAGTATTAGAGGAGCAGTGAAGCTGCAACATGAAACTCTAACAACGTCATTACTTTGCAACACACCAGAAACACAGGCAGAATATTCAGGAAGTTTCCCTAGGTTTCTCCTTTCATAGGTGACTATAGAGTGGTTGGAGGAGAAATGTTTGTTATTCCAGAAGGTTCCCAGCAAGTGTATATCTGTGTGAGATCAGAATATCGGACTGTTACTGTGTATCTTTGGGGCAGTGTGTTTTTCTGCTCCCTGGGTTCCTGTGGGAGTACACACATCTGAGTCTGTCACATGGGAAACAGCAGAAGTCTGAATAGGGTTGGGGTCAGATGGATGATCATAATGAGGAATGAGTGCAGGCAATCAGTGATGTTTTCTTCACCAGAAGATGTCAATACATGAAGCTATGTTTGTGTCAGAGCATGTGTGTTGTTTTTGACATGGGTGGATTTCTGGTCAAAAGGAGAAAGGCTGTTTGCTTTAAACTGCCAATATTTGGAAGAGAACTGACTGAGCTTTTACTGAGCCTGTTCTTAATTCAGTTCAGGGTTTTGAACTGCTTCTTTAAAGGAGTTTAGAGGTTTTTATGTAATATCAATTCTTATAACATAGGTGTGTGGCCAAGGCATTCACTGTTGCTTCTTCTCTGCAGGGTCTGAATTCATTACAAAGTGGAACAGGATATTTTCAAAACCTTGAGAACTTTCTTAGGGCAGTGAAACTACACATTAGCTTTCTCTAGTGCTGATGGGCTTCAAAGTGCCATTGATGGGATCTGAGGCAGACAAAAGGAGGACTGAAGGGCAGGGAGTGTGGCATGGGGAGAGTAGGTACAGAGAAGGTAACAGAAGGTCATTCTTAGAAACCTTCTATCCATTAATATCCTGTTCTTGCTTTGCAATCTAATGCACTGTAGATATGTGTCAATTGTTTCTTTCCTTTGTCAAGGGTCAGGAACAAAGAGCACTGCTTTAGGATTTTTGTGAGGGTTTCTGCCAAGTTCTCCTACTTTTAGACTTGACTGGAATATTATTTCAAGCTGTAGTAAATTGAAATCAGTGCTGATATACAGTACTTCCTCAGAGGCTTTATTATATGCTGCTTTCATATTTGAAGATGTGTCTTTTAGTAATGCTTAGCATCGCAGGTAACGTAAATTTTATGGTTTTAACAAATTCCTCCTGGACTTTTACATCACCAAAACTAATGTTTAAGAGTTTGAACATGCTATTCTGTATAAGACAGTTTGTTAGAAGGAGTGGAAATCAGGATGAAGAGAGGCAAACAGAAGATTTCTTTCAGGTCATGTCTGCGTGATAGTGTTAATGTATACATGCTTGTAGATGACTTTAGTTTGTAGTTATAATCAATACTTGACATATTTTTGCTATGATTAAATTAAAGCTGAGAAGGTGAGATTTCCCTTAGGAGAAAACAAGTCGCAAAGAGTTCATTGGTGATCTGCATCTAATCCAAATAAGTGCTAGAATTACTTCTACTCTCATTCATTTACTTGTTCTTGTTTCCTTCTGCTGGCCTGGTGCCAATAACTTTTTGGCTTAGAACCCACATCAGGAAGCAAAACAGTTCATGCATGTAGACTTGCTGTCTTTAATACTCTACAGGATTCCTTATCTGTAAGGTGAAAGAAAACAAGTTAATGTTACCAGTATCATAGAACTGTAGAACCATAGACTGGTTTGGGCTGGAAGGGACTTTAAAGCTCATGCAGTTCCACCCCCCTGCCACAGGCAGGGACACCTTCCACTGCAGCAGCTTGCTCCAAGGCCCTGTGTCCAACCTGGCCTTGAACACTGCCAGGGATGGGGCAGCCACAGCTTCTCTGGGCACCCTGTGCCATCGCCTCAGCACCTTCACAGGGAAGAGCTTCTGCCTCAGAGCTCATCTCAGTCTCCCCTCAGGCAGCTTAAAGCCATTAATAGTTGTGGGGTTTTTTTTGCATAGTACTTTGCAGGTAAATCTATAGATCCTAAGCATCCTTAAGGCTCTGTACCAGAATCCACATGATGCTAGTTCATGCAGTAAACATGTTTTCTGTACCAGTAATGAGGACAGCTCAACACTGGGTTCCAACCAGCACAGCTATGGGAAGCTTTTGGCTTCTGTAAGAATATTTTTTATTCCCAGAGGCTGGATAGGCAGGTGGTATTTTCTTTGCCTTGTGTCCACTAGTGTTTTTGCTGGGGGCTCGGATTCACCCTCTTGTGTGTGCTTCTTGTGGGAGGTGGATCTTCACTACACCCCTGGGCTTTGCAGTTAGGTGTCAGCCTGAGTCTCTTTCTCTGTGGGTTTTTGAAGGATTAACAATTGGAAATAAATTATTCTCTTACACCTCACAACTTGGTTTTGATTTCTCTTAGAATATAGAAAGAATTAAACTGTTTTGAATTTGGTAGATTAGTATATTAAATAAGTTGTCCATTTTTTCATTTCAAAATCACTATCAATTTGTGCATTATGAAATACCTTTACAAATGCCTGACAAGTGAAGATGTTTAACTGGTAGTTACTTTGCAAAGTAGAAGACACAAAAATGTTGTCATTTCTTCTCCATTCCTGAGAGAGCTGGTAACAGATTAAAACATTATATTCATGTGCAAAGCTGCAAATTATGGGAGCATTAAATGAAAATTAATAACTCAGTCTTTATGACATTAAGTCAGAGGCAGACTAATGTCATGCTGACTGTGAGCCCAGATGTTTACACAAAAGGAACCAATTTTTCTATTTGTATGTTAAAGAATTACTGTTTCCTCCTTCAGTCTCCACCTCGAGGGTGGTAGATTTGGCTCTCTCAGGCAAACATGTTTATGACATCTCAAACTGATGTTGATTCAGAGTAGAACAGAGAGAAACTGGGAATAGTTCAGTTGCAAAAATAAGCAATAGTTCAGGTGTTAAATTACCGATGTGGAAAATTGCTCTGACAGTTCTGATGTTGTTCTATCTTTTACTAGGACTTAAGCTATCATTTACTGCAAATGCATCAGCTGATGCCTTGTTTCCCAGCACCTGCAGCCTGTCCTGTGCTGCTTGTGTCTGTGGTGTCTGATGTTCTGTGTGGTGGCTCTATGCACATCCCAAATGAACACCCTGCAAACTGGACCAAAGAACTTCTCCTGTAAAAATGACACAGAGTACTTACCATGCAGGAGTTATTCTGTTGTTCGTATTGGTACAACTTGCACTGAAGCCAACTGCAAATAACAAAACAGGGGCAGATTTATCAAGCTTACTTTCACTTTTATATATTCAGTTATGAGCATGTAATTCTTCCTGGAAAAAAAAAAAATGCACACACTTTAGCATCTGATTAATATAAAAGCAGATTCTATTTCCATTTTCTAGATGTAAAGTTTTGGTGACAATGGGCAACTTGATGTTCTTGACTGTTCCTAGCTTTCTAGAATGGTACTCTGTATTTAATGTGGGAGACTAAAGAGCTTCTCAGTACCAAGGTGGACTGGATTGTCATACAGGAGGAAATGGGTGACCTTGTGGGCTAGATTAGCTGCAAGAAATTTAATAGAACAAGTGCAAAGACATACAGTCAGGGACTAACAGCATGAATCTTTGCTATGAGGTGGAGGTTAATCATTCAGCTATGACCAAGGAGAAGAGTGATCTGGTTATTGTCCTGGGTTATAGGATGTCTGTGAGCTGCTGAGATGAAGTGCAGTGCTGTTCTAGGACTGATTCAGTAAGGCATTTTTGTGCAGAGATAGAAAAATGGCAGAACCATTGTACAACATAGTGGTGAGACTTCATTTAGAATGTTACATACTGCTGCTGTCCAACTTATTAAAAGTAATAATAATTAAACTTGAACATATGTTAAAGAGAAGGCCACTGCAGTAATTAAAGCAGGAAGAAACCTGTCAGATAGAGACTAAAGCAGCTGCCCTTTATCCCCCAGTTCCTGTTGTTACTTTTTTTTAATGTACATTAGAAAGAAAATACATAGCATCCTAAAATGCATTTGGAAGTGGCCACCGGGGGTCATTTAAAAACATTAATTGCTTCAGAACAGCAACTTTGGAAAAAACTTGTTATTGATAGTGGCAGAAAATAATGGTCCACTCATGCAGTAATGGTACGGCTGAAGTTGGGAAAGAGATCTATGTGTCTTGCAACATCTGTGGTTCTACTACCAGTAGCACCTTCTTTCTCACTTAAATGATCTTCCCAGGCTCTCATAACTCATAAGTTGAAGTAAAAGCCCAGCCTTAACCACAGAACTTCTGTGCCTTGCTCATGTGGCTGGATTTGACATGCAAAGAGTGGTGATGAGAGGGGGCAGGACTGAACAGAGAGATACAATTTGGCAGAAAGAAGTAGAAAATATCTCTCAAGTAAGAACTTATTTATTCAGGAACATCATAAAGCCCATAATGTTTTTGAGCCCACTCACAGTGCCAAAAATGGCAGCATGAGGAGAAACATGTCCAGGAACAAGCATCAGATGGGAGGCTGTGTGATGTCATAGAATCATTATGTCACTCAATGCCAATTGATTTCCAGGGCTGATTGCAATCATTAATCACTTTGTATTGAAGAGCACGCCAGCTCCATCACATCTGGGGCAAGAACAAGTGGTACCTATTTAGCCAGCATCCTGCTCTCAGCAATTTCACACTTTGTCTTGCAAACTAAACCAAACTGCTAGAGATGCAGTAAGATTGTGGTTTTTTTCCCTCCTTCTGTGTGTCTGTCATTTTTCCTGTGAGTTTATGTCATTGAAAACCTGACTTGTAAGTTCAGTGTTCCCTGCTCATACTGACCACAGTGTGCCACTGAACAACTGAGCATGTCCTATAGAGAATTAATAGAGCTGCTATAAGAATATCTAACATATTTCTCAATATCATTAAGCCATTCTGTATATTTATTAGAGAAAAAAGTGAGGTAATATGAGTTCTCCTTTTTACACATCTCTACTGGAAAAAGTTTTTGCAAGTGAGGCATTAGAATAGTTTCACCAAGCCCAGGGATTCATTTAGTATAGGTAGCTAATATTAAGAAAGAACATTAGGATATAAATTATCAAAGCCAAATTGTCTTGGGAAATGGGAGTTAACTGACATATACAACTATAGAAGCTTCCCTATGGTGTTAATATGATGCATTTATTCTACCCTTCCTTTCTAGTTTAGGAACAGACATCCTAAACCCAATACAATGATTCTGGTGAATCCCAGGACATTTTATGATAACAAAAAAGTTCATTTTGACTTTTTCCACGTGCCTGACAGTCACTAAAAGTTACTTAGACAGATTCCATCAAATTGGAATATTTTTAAATATAAAATGCTGCTCAATAGCTGGGTCTTGGACAGTCAAAGTGATTGGTTGTGAAATGGTGCACTCCTATGAGGTTATGAAATACTTTGGCCTTCTTTAATCATTCTTCTCTAAGGATTGTAGTCATTCCTTTGAAATCCCTGCTTCATCTCTGCGGGTTCTGTTATTTATCTTGTCAGCAGCTTCAGTCATGACGGTTTGCTGTCAATCAGCCAGTGTCAGAAGAGAAGTGAATTTCATCAAATATTCTGTTGGTGCTATCCTGCAGCTGAGGAGGAATTTATCTGCAGACTTTGGCATTATAGATGAACCAGAACTTGGTAATGAACTGGGTCACCTGTTGTACACACACCACCTCAAGAAAGCCTTTATGTAAGAAAACATAACTACAGATGACTCATAATCCTAATGTCTTAGAGGATCCTAAACAATAGTCATTGATAGAAACATAAATTTCAGGTATTACATACTTCATTTTTTATGGTTCATAACTAGATAACTCTCCAAAAATCTTCTGATCACATGTTTTTTCATTAATTAACATTAAATATCATTAGCAGTCAGCTCTGCCTGATCAAAGTCTGATAAGTTGTAGCAAGGTTCTGAGAAATAACATCCCATTTACTAATGATATTATTGATTTTATAGTTAAGAATCCTAATTACATGTGATACAAACTGAACCTGGCTGAGCCTGCTGGGGGTACTTTGAACACGAGTAGTCCCTGGCAGTTCTGAGCCTCTCGCCTTCATAAATCACTTGTGGGCCTGCTTGTGCGTCTGTTTTCAAAGGTGATGCTTTAATGGCCTTTGAAATCTGCAAAAGTGCGTTCTGTGTGGTTCTACATGAAAGAGGAAAGAGATTTGGGATTTTTTTTTTACTCCTGATTTTAATCATTATGAAAAGATTTTAGATCTGTAGGCGGATACTTTTGAACAGGGGCAGTACTGTGGCATGCTCGGTTTTAATTAGTAGGCCAACCTAATACGGAATTTCCCATAGCTCCCTATGACTAATTTTTTTTAAAATGAGTTTTTAGTACTTTTTTCAAAGTTAATGATAGAGTCAGACTTTCTGAATTTTAATTTCATGTGAAGGGAAATAACTAAAAACCCCAATAAGTCATGAGGTGAATATTTGATTAGAACAAATGTGGATCTGAGAAACAGCAACAACCTCAGATGTATCTTATGTAAGTTTGGTGCTTTCATAGGAAAATGAAAAGGAATTTAGATCAGTGACATAATTATGAAATGTTACTCTTACTCTTGATTGCTTATACTTAAGAACACGAAAAGCCTAGTTTATAAAGTCTGTGTCTGTGTATGTAATTAGCCTATTCAGTCTCATGGAATTCCAATTTCTCCTCAATTCATGGTAATAGGGTGATACACTACTAGTAAATATTTCGTTTCAACTGCGAAGTGTGAACATCTTTTAAAGCTGAACTGATACCCAGATTTCCAGCTGGCCTTTTTTGTGCTTGTTTTCATTGAAATGTTACAAGGTCTGAAGGGAATATTTTGACCAAATCCTTCTGAGGAAGAACTTAAACACAGAGAAACTACTCTGTCAGAGTCAGTACTGAAATAAAAAAGAGGATTTCTAGCATGAAAAGAAAAGGGAATTGTTTACTGCAATTTTCAGAAATCAACTTCCCATGTTCACATTTCCAAGCTCTTAGAATAACTTTCTATGAGTTTCTGACTGCACTGGGCTCTGTTTCCCACCTACTCATTCCTGCTCCCACCTGATTTTTGAGTTATTAGCTAGCAAATCAAAGAACTGAAACAGTCTGAAGGGTGAGTGACTGCGATGGTACGTGGGCTCCATGCTTATACAAACAAACAAGCAAAACACCTCATATCCCAGACTTCCTTTGCATCTGTCCTCTACTTCGGCAGAGGATGAGAGTCTTTTAATCCTTAGGAGATGAGGCAGCATAAGTTACGAAAAATAGGTAAAATCCAGTTAACCATTGTGCTGTGCATTTTCCTGTGCTTTTCTTCTGTGAATGACAGTCAGAAATGGGATGTTGTGAAGAAGGACTTTTTCCAGTTTATCAGGGTAAGATTCAGGCAAAGACAGCTCAAAAGTGTACACATGGCCTTTGGCTGACAATTGTGCTTGGTACACAGTGTGCTTTATTCTGATCCACTTGTTTCTTTAGCATTCTCATTGTAATCCCTGAGAGCTAAACTCTTGGTTCCTGCTCTTGTGCTGGGTTGCAAGACTAGCTTTCTCATTCTACTTCATATCAGAGACTCTTTGAAACAAGCAGTGAGGTAAGAATGCCTTAAGACAGAACAAGGTAAATAATTTCCAAGGTGCAGATCATAAGGCCAAAAGTCTGAACACATGAACTGCTTTGTCTTGCAACTCACTCTCCTAGAGGGATTCAGATCAGTGTAGCAATCACAGACCTGTAGGCCCAGGGAAGATCAGAGAGGAAACTCTACTTGTCTTATGGAAAAAAGCTTAATTAGCACATCTGTAAAACAATGGAAGTTAAGCCCTAAAATTACCCCACACTCCCTCTCTTTTACAACTTTTGTTAACCTTTTTTTCTTGAAGTAGTTAACTGAGTTTTCAGTGCCAAATTTAGGAGGAGAAGGAAGAGGAAGCCAAGGTAGTTGCATGCACCAGTTATATTCAGATCTGGGTTTGTCCATAGTGCTTTTTCTAGCTACTGTTTTTCTGCCAGAAAGAAAACACTGGCTCTAACCTGAGCAGCCCCAATACCATCTGTATCTGATGGCTGAGCTAGTAGATCCAAATCCTCTCCAAATAGAAATTGGCACAGTGAACTCAGTGGAGTTCAGCCATTTATACCAGCAGTGACTTCGGAGACCCTTACATCTTCTTTGCCTTCATTCAACCTGGGATACTGCCCTGCAGCCTCTAAGTTCTTTCTGGGTTTACTCTCTCTGATGTATTTATGAATGTTCCTCTCTTGAGTTCATGACAGAGATTTTGCCCAGTGCCCTGTTACTGTAAGCCAGGTGCTTTTATCTGTAATGAACAATTTCCTGGAAAAAAAGAGAAGAAGAAATAAACAATAGATAAAGTAGGTTTTAGAGACAGCAGAGTCAAGAGCTTTGCATAATGATGTAAAATTAAATAAGGCTGAGGTCATGTTCTCATTTATCTCTCCAGATATTGCTCTAACAGTGTCTATGATGGTTCCTGGAAAGGTGAGGATATTTTGGGAGGCTCTGTGGATCTGCTGGGAATTTTGGTCAGTTTCATCTCCTTACTGCTCTTCACAGAGAAGAAAACAGACATTTGCAGATGCAAATTGTCCATCTCAACCTGTTGAGGCCCACTTTAGTGAAGGTGTAGTTGTGTGCTGCTCTGTAGCTGAATGGGGCCATTCATGGTGTCTGTCTTTGGTTCTATAGCTTGAAGGTCTACAGTCAGTGGTGGGTGATCAGAAGATATAAGGAAGGGCAGGTCTGTTCAGCCTATTAGGCTTAAACCTAAGAGCCTGTAGCCACTGTAGGCACCTGAGAAACCAGCCTGGTCCTCAGACAGAGATTTGTGTGTGCTCTCAAAATCAGATAAATTATGTGGACTCTTAATTCAGGCTTTTAGCTTTGACATGATTGAACTAAATACCATTTCTCCAGTATTGATAGTGTTCCAGATACACCCTGTAAGAAGCACAGGAAGGCACAAAGAATTACTACAGCTTCTGAGGAAACCTCTCATATTTCTAATGAAATTGGCACTTTTTAAGTGGCTACTCTAATTCTTAAGCCATTAAAAATCTAAAAATTGATTTACCATTTATCTTATATTTAGCATACATTCATAGAAAATGTTATGTTCTGTACGGGCCACTCAATGGCTTTAACAGCTATGAAGTTAAAACTTGAAATTAAGATTTCAAGAAGCTGAAGGGGAAATCGAATGCAGGAAGAGAACATGTGAATGCTGCTGTAACAGACAATTCCAGGGAGATTAAAGCACTGGGAAAACTTGGAGGAGAACAGATGAAGATAGATGCTATTGGGCCAGTGGGGTTAGTAAAGCTGTAGAAGCAGAAGCAGCAAACAGTATTTCCTTACTGTCTTATGAAGAAACTGAAGACAGAAAGCTTTGTCCTGCCTGCAGCATTGTTTGAAAACACATGTTTAGTCTCAGTGTTCATTTTATCCCAGTGCTGGGTTTCATTTTATTTGGATTACTGTCTTGAAAGTTCAAGGCGTTCACCAACTTTCAAGCCAAATTGGGCAAAGTGAATCTAGATTCTCAGTGCAGCTCCAAGGCTTGCAAATCAGTGTCTCCCATAAATACTGCACTGTTTCTGGAAGAGACGGGTCTTTAAATGAAATATGAGATGTAGCACTGGGATGTGATAGTGCTGCTGTAGATCAACAGCCATCAATCTGTGTTACTTTATTTGTCCCTGGCTCAGCTGTTCACTGTACTTGGGACTTTTTTGCTGTTTGTTTCATTTGATTTTCCTTCAAGATAAATGAAGACATAAAGAAGGGGCCCATTGTTCTTGATAAATAAGAGTCATCTTTAAAAATACAACCTTCAAGGATATTGCACATTTTCAAACAGCTCTTTTTTTACCTGATGTTCACAAAATCGTATTTAATTTATTTCACTGCAGGTATATTGAAATCTTTGTATGTCATTGCTTGTTTCTCCCAGTTTCAGAACAATTTCATGTGCACTCTTTAAATGCTCTACAAAGAAATCCTGTTGGAATTTGGTTGGGGTTTCTTAACTAAATACAAACACATTATTCCTCATCTCATCCTGTAATGCTTTATTTATCCTGGGTGTTCTAGGGATACGCGGTCTTTGTTGCTCCAAGTGTCTAAGGAAGCATATGTTGTAATTGTTTGTCATCTTGAACATGGATTAGGTGGGTGGCTATATGTAAGCAAGCTAACTTGAGTTCTCAAGAAGATGAGCTTTTTGATGTGTATCAGCTTACTCTCTCTGCTGAAGGAATGTCTGTGAAGGAGTAGCTGAAATATGCGTAGGATAGTGAATATAAATACATTGTTAGATCAGTAGAGAATGTGGCTCCCCACACAGTTTCAGCACTCCACTGTGCCAGAAGACTGGGATCTGTGCAGGGGACACTGCAGCACTTTGGCTGCTTTCCTCTGCCATCCCCTTATGGCTGCAGTTGGATGGTGAGATTAGGTTAAGCTAGCAAATGCATGGAGAAGCTCTTCATTACTTTCTTTGTTTATCATGTTTTAACTGAGAGGTTTCAGAGATGGCTGCCTCAGGAGGATTTCTAAGCTTGCAGGAGGTTGTCTTCTGCTGAAATTCTACAGGGTACCAGGATTTTGCCTTCAAAGCCTGCCAACACCAACTTGCTTTTGGCAGAAGGTGCTGGTGGAACATCAGCCATCTCCCTGTCCTGATGGGCTTAGGCACTACAAGGAACACTGACGTTTCAGTGGACTTGAGTTTGGATTAATAACTTAAAGGGCCACATGGTCAGAGGGCTGGCTTCCAACTTTACATGGTAGTTGAGTACAAGTACAAAATTATGAGCAGAAAAATCAGAGATAATATTTTTCCGTGCTGACCTTTCTGAAAAGGAGCCAGCAATTATCTGTATTTGGGCACTGTTTCAGCAATGTTTTTAGGTGTTGTTAATGTCATATTTTCATTATATTTCTTCTGGACTATTGATTGACTATTCAATTATTTAAGAGAAAGAAATTTAGTATTGTAATGAGTTATAGCTTGCTGAAATGGTGTTTGTGCTTTGCACAAGGGTGCAGGGATATTGGGTTTGTGTAAGTGCTGATAAAACAGGGCTGGCTGCATTTCTTAGTTGATCTCAGAGTGGATGGAATATGCCAAATGTGTTTAGATGTTGTTGCTTCAGCATATAATCACTTCTCAGATTGTAGTATGCTTATTCCTAAAGCACCTGGCAGGTTGGTCAGACCTCTTCCCCTGATTCCTGTGAACTTCAATTCATCTGATGTTTCAGAGCCCAGTGCTGTTTGGTGGTTGGGTGTCTCAGGGCTCAGAGCAGGCAACAGAAAATACTAGCTGGGAATTTGAGCTATCTCAGTCTCGCTCACTTTGATAACCCAGTGTCAGGCCTTAAGCCTGTGACAGTAGGGTTTAAACACAGGTACTCTGAATCCCAGACAGATATATGTATGTGTCTTGATAAGCATATTTCATTAACCACAGCCAATCTGATTGCCTGGATTACTTGTGTAGTAGCACATCTCTGTGGAATTTTTTCCCAGTTTTCCTCTGAAAGCACTAAAGGAACAATCAAGAGCTTCAAAAATAACATTTAATAGACTGAGAAGAGCTTACTTTGTTATTTATTCTTGCTTTGCTTTAGCCAAACTTCCACTGACTGCAGTGGAAGTGAGCTTATAAGAGGGCTCAGCACTGAAGCACATCTTCAGACTTCATAAGATATCCATGGAACTGTAAAAAAATTCACTGTAGCAATTGCAACTCACACTGACACATTTTAGAGCTTAGAGATTTAGAGCAATTTAAGAGATTGGACACTTGGTTCCTGGTAAAATCAGCCCTCCACCTAGTTATTGGAAAACTGAGCAGCTGTGGTTCAAGGAGTGTGAGGGATACAGAAAATAAGTGGACTGTAACAGTTAGGACCTTGGTGTGTTTATCCAATCTTTATCAGAAAGCCTCTAAAATTACGTCTTTGGAAATGGAATTAGTTATTTTATTTGCACTGAACAGCACTTGCTTCACTGGATGATGTAGCAGAAGGAGCCCGACTAAGACTGAGCAAACAGGACTCTGGATGCAGCTCTTCATCATTTTCCTTGATAACTTCTCCATAAACTGTAAAAATATCTGAATTTTGCTTTCATTCGTTTGTTTTCCAAGTCCTGTTGATTCCAGAAAGTACCACAGAATTGTTTAATTTGTTTCATTCACAACGTCAATTGTAACTTCAGCCATGATCTTTGGCTAACATGATCTAGGTTAACCTGCAGAGCATAGAATACTTTTACCCTGAGAAGTTCAGGTTCCTGCTTAGGTTTATTGGCATTACCCCTATGACTAGAAGGGCAAAGCTGGAAGAAGCTTGTCTCCATTGTATGAACTCAAGTGTAAGGGAAGAAAGCTCCTAGTTTTGTACATCTTGTTGGCGTTATCCCAGCTTGTGCCGCTGCTGGGATTGGTCTCTTCAACTGTACAAACTGGTCCTGTTCCATGAGCTGTCCCAGGAGACCTCAGAGGAACCTGCTGAAGGTCAGAAGCAGTTGAGCTGTCCTGGTCAGCTGTTTCTCCCCTTGTCTGTGTCACCTCCAGGCAACAAGAGACATGTCTGGAAATGATATCAGGGATGTTTGTGAGTAGCAGTGACTTCTGTACGTACTCAAGTATTTCCAGCTATTGGACTGCCTTCTTGACATCACAGGCAGAGATGCACACAGACCTTAGAGAAAGCAGTGCTTGAGAGAACATGGAGAAAGCTGAAGATGTGACTGGCAGCATGGGGTTTTTTAGCACAAATTGCACACCAGCTGTTTTGCCTGCATGTAAGGGATAATAATTTGCCTTCAGGACAATGACTTCTAGAGGTTTAAATAGACCCTGTTAACTGAAGTATCATCTTTTGTTAACAGAGGCAGCTTTTGTCTACTGTCTTAATCGTGCAAGATGTCAGGAGAGAGAACCCAGCAATACAGTGCATAGTCTAGTGTTTCTGCTACTTCTATTACTTGAATTTCTCTGTGCTCAGAGGATAAGTGCCAATGCTTTTGTATGCAGTACGCGGTCCTTCCTAAAGTGTTTATTTGTTTAAAACAGCTTTAAATGTTCACTAGAAACAAACCAAAACCACAACCTGCTGTTGGCAATAGCACCAATTTTTAGAGGTGACTAGTGAGTTTGAATGGCTCAGTTCTTGACTGCCCACATTAAACCGGCCTCTTTCATAGCATGTTTTCTGAGCTCTGCATATTCTTCAGCCCTTTCACAGTATCTCAAGTTATTAATCATAAGTGGAGGCATCCAAAAAATCCTGATCAGTTTTGAAACTGATGGCCTCATTTAGCTTTCCTAACAGCTTGTTTCAAATAAAATCTGATGTAGAGCCAAGTGAAGTGAGTGTTTAAATGATCCCTTGCCTAAAGTATGGTGAAAATTTCAGATGGGATGAGAAGAAGGAATGCCACTGAGGGCAGCTTGTTGGAAGCTTGCTACTACTTTGAGACTAAAATAGTGTAATCAGCAAACACTCAGTCACTTTAATGCTCCTTCAGTGAAATCCAACTTCTTGTTTTCTGGCTTAACTCTTCTCTGGCATTTTCCTCAATTGTTCACACACAGATATTATAATAGATTTGAATTTTGGTGTCCCTCAATTTTCTTATTTGGTAGCAACTATAATTAAGAACAGAATGAGGGAATCTCTTGATAAATGCAGTATATTTATGAAGACTCAACATGGCTTTGTAAAGGCACCATGAATTGTTAAAGCTCTTTGAGATAAACGTGTGGATCACAAACATCCAGTTAGGTTTCCAGAGGACTTTTTCAAGATTGTTCATCAAACTTCCTGAAAGAAACTCAACTTTTGTTGGGATATTGCAGAACAAAACATCTATATGTAAATAAAATGGTGTTTATGTGATAGGAAATGACAGGAAACAAAGTCTGAGAATCAATGATTGATTTCTAGCAAAGGAGAGAGGATGTATCAAATCAAATTGAGGATGCAGATGTAAAACCAGAGGAAGTATTTGATACCACCCATGGCTAAGATGTGAGGCCATCCCAGGATGTTACTCACACTAAAATTTAGATTTAGGGGCTTGAAATTTACATTTTAATGGATCAGAAATGATTAGAGAAATTATTGGACTAGAACCTATCAGATCTATTAAACACTTGTTGCTGCTTGTGGCTGAGGAAGTTGCAAATTGCTGGCAGTTACAAGGGTTGACAAGGGACATGTTACTGTCAACCATCTTCTTTCATTCCATCCTAGACACATGCTATTGGCTCAGAACAGGATAGTGCTCTGTGGTCTGATATAACACAATTATCTTATGAGATAAACCATTTTAAATATATGTAATTTCTGTCTTTTTTTTTTTCCACTCCCCCAACCACACTTTCTTTGACCCAGTATGTTTTCTCTCTTTCTAACTGGCTGCTCGCAGGGCCAAGCAATGTCTGAGGAGCTTTTGTCTGCTATCCTGTTAATGTGTTCTGTGTGTTCATGTGCTGAGAGTCTGTAAAGCCAGGATCCATTAGGAATTTTTAGCACTTTGAGGTAAGACTTTTTTAACATGGCTCCTTGTTAAATGGAAATTTGTGGAGAAAAACCAGGTTAATAAACTGCATATACATTTAGACATTGAAAGGAACGCTCTTCAAAAGTACATAAAGATTTAAGAATATTGCATGCTGGTGAAAGACACTTGTGTAAATATTTTCCCTTGTTACAGCTGTACACCAAGCTCATTCCACCCCAAACTGAGGGAAAACCATTCCATTTACAACTTTGTCATGGACTGGAAATTCTGTTTGAATTTCATGTTGAAGTCATGTTATGAAACCTTTTGTGACAGGGATGTCAAAAGGAGACGTATCACTACTGCCCCTCAAAAGGAATGGTCATTTTTAGTTAAATTTTCTTTTCTGTCAGCCCGGGCAACAGAAATTTAACCTGTGGTTTCGGCTTGCTTTTTACTCCCAGTATACCAGTATGCAGTAGTCCTCTTTCCCAAGAATATTGCCCCAAACCAGGTACTCAACACCTAGAGAAAGCTTGAGGGGATACTTCCTTCACCCAGCAAGGATTCATTGGGGTCTTATTTTTTCTGCACACAGGTCTAATCTTAAACGGTACTGTCATCCTCAGCTTGTGTTGTACAGACTCTAGAAGAGAGTAACAAATGTGCTTTTGTCCACACTCTGATGTCCTTTGTCCAATTTAAACTACCACCTGCATCTCCTGGTCTCCTTGCAAACCCTTGCACAGTTTCCTCAACAGCGATTTTTGTTAGGTGAATCCACAGACAGATAAATCAGTGACTTGCCACCTAACAGTTTATCTACAGCTAAGATTTGGGGCTTAACGTGAAAATGTTTCTTTTGTACTGGAGCCAGTGATCTGTATCAGTATTGTAGCTGAAATACTGAAATTCATTCAAAAAGGAGTGAGGTATGTGAAAATGGCTCAATAAGTATCAGATACCTAACATGATCAGTTGTAATCAGCAGAGAGGGAGACACCTGTGAGAAATCACGACCTTGTATTTTGGACTGAAAGCTCCCCTCTCATGCAGAATTGTACTTAAATTGACTTCTTTTACTCCTGAAAAGAAAAATCAAGCCTGAAAAGACAAAAAAGTTAGAGTCCTTGTAGGGACTGCACAGAGGACCTCTGTGCCATTTGTTTTCTTGTTAAAGGCTACATCTTAAATGAAGGTATAGGCTTTATCCCCCTCAAAAACTGATGCTGACTCCTTGGAGAATATGTTACAAACATTAAACACAATGCAGGAATGTAGGGTCTATCTCCTGTTCTCTTCTTTCACGGGAACCTCCTGGAGTGCAGCCTTCAACTCTGGGGCTTCCAACATCAGAAGGATGTGGAGCTGTTGGAGTGAGTCCAAAGGAGACCAGAGATGCTGTGAGGGCTGGAGCAGCTCTGCTCTGGAGCCAGGCTGAGAGAGCTGGGCTGGATCAGCCTGGAGAAGAGAAGGCTCCTTAAGGGGAGACCTTAGAGCAGCTCCAGTGCCTAAAGGGGCTGCAGGAAACCTGGAGAGGGGCTTTGGACAAGGGCCTGTAGGGACAGGCCAAGGGGAATGGCTTTAACCTGCCAGAGGGAAGACTGAGATGAGCTCTGAGGCAGAAGCTCTTCCCTGTGAGGGTGCTGAGGCGATGGCACAGGGTGCCCAGAGGAGCTGTGGCTGCCCCATCCCTGGCAGTGTTGAAGGCCAGGTTGGCTTGGAGCAAGCTGCTCTAGTGGAAGGGGTCCCTGCCTGTGGCAGGGGTTGGAACTGCATGAGCTTTAAGGTCTCTTCTGTCCCAAACCATTCCATGATTCTGTGATGGTGGTGAGCAATAAAAACTGAAAAAAATCCCAATGATGAAGATGTCATTACTGGATTCTTTTTTGATGTTGGTTTTTAATATATGTGTTCCTATTTTTAGAGTTTTATTCTGAATCTTGTAATAGCAACCACTCCATTTTGGTATGAGGTCTTTTCTATTAACAGTGATCAAAGTGAAATATTTCATATGAGTTAGGAAAAGAGACACTTGAGATGAATGAGGTTCCGCTTTATGTGGTGAGTTGGATGTTTCTGATATACGATCTGACTTAGAAAGTTGGAAAATTAATTGCACAAAGCAGTTCATTTCTAAACAGATAATAAATTCATGTTAGCATTCAAAGTTTAGAAAACAAGTTTGAACCTTTTTCAAATACATTACAAACAAATGTTCTGTGTGCTGTTAAGTCTTATAAATAATTCTTTGGTGTTTGTTTGGTTAAAACCCAAACTGATACTTTATTTTCTTAAGAACAAGCTGCCATCTCTAAGAACTACACAATTTGAATATAAGGCTGCTTTATGTTAGTGTGAAGAGGCTAGCTCTCTTAATGTAGAAGTCAAGCTGTCTTTCTGCCTCTAATTAATTTAGGGATAAACCCAGGCTGTTGAGGTTCTCTAGAAGTCAACAAATTGAGCACAGAAGCATGTTTTGATTTAAAACCTCCTCTATTAAGGATTGTATTTCCTTAAGTGGCTTTGCCTTGCCCTTGCTTTGATACTTGTGTTGATCAGAAGTAGTCTTTCCTCTGGTCCAAGTTCTTCAGTCTTACCAGGAACCAAAGATGCAGAGAATGAGGAAAGGGGTTAAATTGCAACCTATAAATATAGTGCTCAGTATGTTGTCCTCTGTACTTTGGCATTATTCAAATGGCAGGTATTTTAGTACATTAAAGGCATCTTCTGAAGATTTTTTTTTTGTTTAAAAGTGTGTCTGTCATTTTGTTGAGCCTCATACTTCATAGTGCACATGTGTTGGTATATGCTATGCTAAAAGAAAGTTCAGTTTACACTCATGCTCTGGATTTGAACATGAGGTTTGTTGAACTTCTGTCCCATGAGCACTTCCCAGTCAGCCCCATCAAGACATTTTCCTCCATGTCTAGGACAAGTGTAGTGAGTGTCTTTTCAATAAACAGGGCCATCAGCCCTCTTAATTTCCTGAGTAAGCTTCTGCATTGTTGCCATGGGACCTTGAAACAGCCTGCAGGTAGGGAATGATACTCTCAGGCTTAAATCCATTTCATGAGGAACATTAGCATTCTATCATGTTAATTAACATTAATATGACTTACATGGCTTAAGACCTATCTTTGGGTTTAGCTGAGCTCTAGGAATAATTCAAAAGATGAGCTATTACTCCCATTGGGATCCTGACTTCAAATCCACTAAAGGTAATGGGCGCCCTTGAACTAGCTAAGAAGGCTTTGAATCAGGAGTTAGTTTCAGATCAGCTTTCCTGACTGTCCCTCTGCTGTTCATTCTGCTTTGTGACAACTTCTTTATGCTGGGCTGTATATCAGTGCCATGCAGAGCAAACCTCTTAACTTCCCTTTTGCTGTTCTGGACCATAAGGCAATGAGCCATGTGTTTTTTTAGATGATCATATGAAGCTTCAGTCTATTTTTAGGGCAGTCTTGTTGCCAGGAATAATTTCTGGGACTTTTGATTTCAGTGGTGGATTATGTGATGATGTGAATGTCTAAAATGGATATTTTAAAATATTTTTTACTGACTTAGTGTTTAACAGATTAACACCTCTGTAAAGTTACATTTAAAAGCAGCTTCATATTTCCTATCTATTTTGTATTGTTGACTGACATCATTGGGGACTCTAGGCAAATGCTGTGGCTTTGGTTTCAAAGCCCCAAATGAGCAATAAGTATGTATAAGTCAGTACATTCGACAGATGAACTGTTACATGATGGAGAGACCACAGTTAATAAACTTTATACAATCTGTTTCCAACTTCCATGCAAATATTTTTATTTAATCTTTGGTGTTCTGCATAAAATGACCCAATATTTTGACCTCTGTCCCTGTAAGTGATTCCCCATCTAAGAGTTAGAAAGCAAATTGATTTTGCTTCAGTCATGTAATAAGCCTATGTCTGAGCTCTAGCATACTATATTGACACAAGTAAAACCCATTTAAGTAAATCAAAGGGGGTATTTGGGTATTCTTCCTTTTGCCTATAGGCTGATGGAAGAATAGTTTGTTTTAATACCTCAGTAATTTATTTTGTCATTACAGACAGCTGTAAAAATGATCAGTAGCAGCAATGTTCTTTGGAAGAGTCATTGGGGTTATCAATGTCTTGGGTAGCTTCATCATCAAATTCATTGGGATTAGTAGGTTTAAATGTATAAATTCCTTTTAGAATGCATTGGCTGTTCAGCTGGTTGCTTTTTGAAGTATTTGAATTTGTAAATAACTCCACAGTATTTGGATTTGCACAAAAACAAGGGTGAAAAGGCCCAGAAGGATGTTTTTTTCAAAATTGTTTTTAATGGCTGTACTTTCTTTTCTTCACCAGGTACAACAATGGTGGCGCATATGCTGGTCAAGTGGATTCTAAAAGGGCTTATTCTGTCTTTTCTACTCAAATGTACTCTGTCCCTAAACCCAGATGACCCAAATGTTTGTAGTCATTGGGAAAGGTAATGTATAACATGCTGTTTCAGATCTTTACATACAAAAGGCAAAGTGAGAGCCATAATTTGCTAAATGCCACCCTGCCTCACAAAAGAACATGGGTTTGCAAAACATAAATAGTACTTCTGAGCAGCTTTGAGAATTTGGGTCGTCCTGAAGAATTGCTTCTAAAGCTTGAGCTTTATATAGACCACATACCCCTCTGTTACCTATCTGCTCAGTTGTACTTTGGAAAGCTCTTCCATGGTTTCAGCTAGAGCACTCCACAGGTGTTGTCATTTATCATGGAGAGACCTAGAGAAATGGTGGCCTTATTCTGTCTTGCTTTTTTCTGGTTGTGGTCAAGCAGGAGTATTAGAGATTTTGACAAGGTTTTAAGCCCTTCCTGCTGTACCATGCAGGTTTATTCTGTATGTCCTGAACTTTGTGACTGTATCTGCCAAATTTGTGTCAGCATCAAAGAATATCTACTTGAAAGCACAGAGAACTAAAGGCCCTGGTAGTTCTTGTTCTCTCTATTGTTACAGTGTCATCAGCCTAAAAGTGGATCTGTGCAGGACAGTTCTTATAAGTACATAGAAACCCACCATCTTTGATAGGGGTCACAGTCAGGCAGGGTCTCTTTGCAGAGGCTAACGTTCCTGTATCTTAAGCTTAACTCACTAAATTTCCAGTTCTGTGGTTTAGTTTCACAGGAATATGAATTACTGTCTACTTTAGCAAAATAAACCCTTTTAACAAGAGCAGAGATGGAATCATATTTCAATGGTGCTGTGGTTTGATTTTAGAGAGTTATTTGCAGGTTTCTTGCAACTGCAAAGCAAAAACTAGAGAGGGAAAGATTTTGCAGTCTGTATTGTTAGGTGAAGTGCATTCAGAGCACAGGAATAAAATATTGATTTTGTCTGAAGATAGTCAGCAATCCAGAGACCCAATCAAGGAGAAACAAAAATTAAATACCAAAATTGATTGGTTGTGCTGACCAAGATGACTTTGTTACTTAGATGTTAATAAATCAAAGGGAAAGGATTGTTAGGGCAATTGCCGGATAACAACCAGGATCATAAAATAATAATCAAGATTTCTGAGTGTTACTGCTTTGTGTTAATAATGAGCAATGTAAATATTTTACATTTTGCCATTAGTGGCAGTAAAATCATTATTGTCAAACCCAGCAAACTGTGACAGAGGGCAAAAGCAACATCTTGTAGAATCTTGGCTTGTCTAGAAGGGGCATGTCAAGCAGGGCAGTAATAGTCCAGCCTTCGATTTCAAGCCACTCAGACCCTCCAAGCAAATATTTTGGTACTACCTAACAGGTGCAATCTCACAGGGCTTAATCAGCAGTCCCACTGACAAGAAGGAAATCACTTGGAGGATTAAAACAATCAATATAATGAATGATTTGGAGGGTCTAATTCCTAAGTCTTGACCCTGCTGATGTCAGTATCGTTCTCCAAAGATATTGTAGATCTGATAAAGTTGAACTGGTTTCCAGATCAGAACCTGAGGTTGAGTCTCTTGGACAGTGCACATGTTCACTATAGGGCAATACAGTGTTCCAAAGTGACTGCCACTAACAAGTCCATGAGTTTTGTATTCCTCTATCACATGAGGAGCCCAGACATTTTCAATATAGTCACATAATATAGTACCTGATATATGAATAAATAGTATTTGGGTAGGAGATTAATAAATTCTTCGTTTTGTTGGAGCTCTGTGATTTCTAACCAACTCGCCCAGTTTTGGTTTCTAGCTGTTCATTTGTACAAACAGAGCTAATCCCGTTCTAACTGTATGTTCCAAATCTAGATACCAGTTAACTCACATTACAATTTTCACATAGTTCTGAGGTTATTTCTGCTACAGATTAAAAGGATTACATTTGTGCAACAGAAGAATGAGCAACCTTCAACATCTTTTATAAACGATCCTATTTGATTGGTGCTCCCAATAGTTGAAGTAGTGGTGTTGCTTCATCCTAAAATGATGTGTCAGCATCCCACCATGGTGGCAACATGCAGTTAATACAAACTCTAACTGCTATTTTGAAGTACAAGCAAAATTGACAGTCCTAGGCAGGAAGGCAACTGGGATGTTTTAAAACCATGGTGCTTTCGTCTCTTTTAAAATGTGCAGCATTAAGTCAACCAAATACCCTTTTCACCATCTATACTACCATGAATTTAGTCCTTTTTCCAGAAGGGAACGGTTTGTTACTCAGACTGAAATCTCTGTTTCTGTTATGGAGCCAAAGTTAGCAGCATTGCCAGAATTTTCAGGAAGATCTGTGGCTGAAGGAAGCCCTTTTTTATTTGTAATAGTGCCCAAAGTTTCTGAGATTATTGATTTAATTCTTTTCATACTGAAGTTAGATGAGTAGCATATACGGGGAACTGAAGCTTTTCAGGTTGCAACAAACAGCCTTTCACTTCCTTTCTCTGTCTACTCCTAGCTATGCTGTGACAGTCCAGGAGTCTTATGCTCATCCTTTTGATCAGATCTATTATACAAGATGTACTGACATACTGAACTGGTTCAAGTGCACCAGACACAGGTAAGAACTAATCCCCAGAAATGTTAGTTTTGTTTTGCCTTTTTCTTTCCTCACATACCTTTTATTTATGGAAGTTTTTGTGGTACTGTAATATAGACATGTATGGGAAGATGTATTTCAGCACAACAGGCAGGGTGTTTGGCATTCTGGAGGCATTGATTGAAGTAGAGAGATCTTTGCATGAAATTTGGGTGAGGTCAATGATAGTCAGTCCCTTCCAGGGCCATTCAGGAGTATGTCACTTTGCAATTTGCCCTTCCATGGACTGCAAGTGATTCTTGTATGACCAATCATGACCAGCTCTCCTTTCCAAGTGATCAGTACATGTCCAGGTTTATGGTAGGAAGTCCCTGAAGCTCTTAAATCTTGAAGAATTGGATACTTCAGGGTTAATAAGTATGAATGGATCCACATTTCAAATAATGCACTGAAATCTGTGTCGAATATCTGGTAAAATAAGGATGGATCCATTTCTAGCACTGATACCAAGAGTTAATTTTTCTGAGGCTCCAAGATATTGCTGTTAATTCATTCTGATTCCAAGTACAAAGAATCCTACAAACATCCACTAATATTTGAAATCTTTTAAGGGAGTTTTAGCAAGCTAATTGGTACCTTAACTCTCAGTAGCAAAGAGGCTGTTCAGCACTATCCTAGTCTGGCTGTGGGTTTTGCTTTTTAGCTTCTCTGCTCCAATGTATGGAATTGAACTGGGATGCAGAGCTTTCTGCACTGCTGTATAGACTGGAATGCAGCAGAGTAAATTTGATCAATTTATATAGCATGAGGGACAATAGATTTTATTCAGTTTAGGTAATTTCAAATAAACTAACATGAATAAAGCTGTTATATAAACATGATATATGATATATAATATATAAACAGTCTGTTAATATTCCTTTTCTAATGTAGTATCACTGCTAACTCTATGAATAAATCTAGAGAAGCTACAGAATGCTTAAAACCGTTTCTGTAGACCACATATTGCAGTGGAGAAAACATACTTTAAATACTCCACTGAGACTATAATGGCATTTTGCAAGGCATTAGTGCTTTGGAAGGGTTAGCAAGTAGGAAGAAATCACTTGGGGTTAACTTTTCATTTTGTGTAGTGAGAGCAGTTTGCGTTGTGGTAATGGCTTGTGGAGTGCACTGACACAGTGGAAGATTCTGCTCATTCCACTGGTGATAGCTGACATTGCTGATTTGCAGAAATGAATCATCTGCTCTCAAAGAAACTCTTTGCCCTTGCTTTAGGACTGGGGAAATGGTTTAAGATAGCAGTCCTAGGAAGAGCTGCAGTGATTGACTGTCATGAGTACTGTGTTTATAATACAAGTTATATTTCAAGTTTCAAAACAAATATTGATTTTTTTTATTGTGGCTTTTAATATCAAAAGCTTTCATGCATTTTAAATAATTATTGAATGCTATCCTTACTATAATTTAACACAAATATAATTCCAACAGTAGGCATTGATTTTCTGTATTGTCAAGTGGCTTTCTGTCTTGCCATTTAGAATAAGTTATAAAACAGCCTATCGAAGAGGACTAAGAACTATGTATCGGCGAAGATCGCAGTGTTGCCCTGGATATTATGAAAGTGGAGACTACTGTATACGTATGTACAGAGCTTTGCTTCAGATCTGACAATTAAAAGTAATTTTTGGAGGACTGTAGGTACATTAAAGATGTAGTAGTAATATTAAAAGCTGATTTTCAGAGCTGCTCAGAACCTTGAGGTCCCACTGATTTCAGTCAGGATTGCAGATACCGAACAGTTCAGGTCAGTTCAGTATGTGTATTTCAAGTAACTAAGCAAAATTTTGCTGAAATGATTGTGGAGGCTGTTAATCAAGCTCCTGAGTGTTTTATTGAATCAGACCATACTCTGGGGAGTAATTTATGCAAGTATGTACTAATGTTAAAGAATTAGGGAAACTAAAACCACGCTTACATGTAAACTGTCACAGAGTTTATTAAACGGCATAAAGTTTCTGCCACTTAACTTGGAAAGTTCTTAGTTCAAGTACAGGCAGTTAAAATCTCACTGTTTCTCATGGTTCCTGTCAATGATTTTGCTCTTTTTAAAGCTTCTCAAATGTCAAAACTTTGTCCTGTCCACACTGTATAAGTCAATAAAAAGCTCTGGAGTGTGTTAGGTCAGTCTGAGGGGGACAAGAAGTGAAATGGATCATTCAAGAACACCTAAAAGCTTTGTTAGTTAAAAATGTCCTGTACATTAATGTTGTGTGTTATCAGTGTTGCAGCTTTGCTCAGGAAGTGGAGCTGGGAATCTCTTGTCTACATCTTGTTAGAATGGGATTATGACACAATAAAAACACAAGAAGGTTTTGATGAACATCAGAATCCAAATTTTATAGACAGGTTTAAAATGCCACAGAATAATTTAGATATTAAAGTAATACAGTTATCTGGCTAACTTTATATATCTTGACACAGTGCTTTAAAGCTATTTGTATTTAACTGTGTTGGTGTTTTTATCTGAGTAACTATATTGTATTTAAAATGTAATACAGAAGCACCTTAGAAACATGAATAGACCCTAATCTCATTTTAAATGACCTTTATGCCAAACAGTTACTTTGAGGGGGCTTTTGGACTCTGCAAAATTACCAACCTTTTGAGATAAGTCTGGTAGAATTAGCCTGATTTTACAGAGGGAGTAATCATTTGATCTTTTGAAATATGAAGTGCTGTTACTCAAGTTCTGAAAAGCATTGAATATGACCTATTGCTGAAGCCCTTCTATGTTAAGTATGTAGTTTACCTTTAAACTCCTCTTGGGTCATTATCATTTCAACAGTTTGTCCACATACTTCTATTACCAACTTGATTTTGTGACTGAAAATCCTGTCTGGCACAGAACATACTTATTTTCACTTTTCTCTCTGCAGTCTATTGATGTCTTTTATTTTCTGGTTTTTAATTGCCATGCTGGTTGCAACAACAGGAGATCTCTGCAGAGCTTCTGATTTTATGAGATATTAACATCTATTTTGAAGTGCTTTTTTTGTTAGTATTAATTCTGAAGAGTCCTGCTGCCGCCAGGCAAATATTGTAGAGAAAGAACAGCATAGACCATAAACCAAAGTTCTGCTAATGCAGGACAGAGAGCAGGTAACTGATCAGTCCAGCTGTGTGTTTGAAACAGTGTAGGTGATATTTAGGTTCACATGTGCAGGAGTCAGGTTCTTAACACTGAATGATCTGCATGGTCAGGAATGTGAAGTGCATACCTCAAGGCCATTTTCTATCCTGGGAGATCTGAGCAGTAAATGCTGCTGAAAGAGAAATGATGTAAAGGAAGAAGCTCTCCATCATGATTGATTTTAGATACATGGTCTTACTGCTTTGATACCACAAGAAGCCACAAAGGAAGACCAATCAACCAACTGAAAAACCTCACTGAAACTCTCTGACCCTGCAACCAGCAGTTTGAAGGCTCAACAATATTTTGCTGTTGTGATCCTTTTCATGTCATACCTCCTGTTTCTAACACATTGACCCCTTGTCCTGTTAGTTTTGTTTGGGTTTTTTTCACAACATATTCCTGTGCCAACCAGCAAGTTCTTCCATTCATCATTCTTTGCAGTCAGCAGTGAATTCCATTTTTGTTCCTGGTGGCACCTCCCTGCTTTTGCCTTTTTCCTTCCCTTCCCTTCCCTTCCCTTCCCTTCCCCCCTTGTTACTTTAAACTGAAGCTATTTTCAGTTGCCTACCAAGCTAGTCTAGCACTACTGTCCCACGGTCTTCCAGACATGTTCAGTGCCTTTTCCTTTAATGGCAGCAGCTACAAGAGGAAGGTCAGGAGACACCATCAAAATCATCCCACTTTCCTGTGCTGTCATAGGGCAGCATGGTTCAAGATGAGCATCCTTCTGCTAAGCCCCACTGCCACAAAGGGAAGGAAGCTCCAGCCCTGCAGAGAAAGTTATCCAAACCCACCCAGCCCTTTAAAATCTATTCCATTAGCAATCATGGAAGCCACTACAACATGGGGAGGAGAGAATACATCCCGCAGTGAGCCTGATGATCAAAAGAAAGTTTGATTAAAAAACATTGTGTAGATTAAAGGCTAATTGGTTCTTCTTTCATTAATAGCAGTCTTTATTTCTTGCAAAAGTTAAATAGCTTTGTAATTAACAGTGACATGTTTAGACTAGAGAAGGCTGAGTTTAAATCTCTATTAATGACTGTTTCTTGGGTTTTAAAGCAGAAGTGAAGGCTTTCAGTGACTGTTTTGATCTTTTCCCTTCTCATTTATTATTTTTAAAGGAATGTCAGATATACAGTTTTATCTTTGTCCTCCTGTTGGGACTTGCTAAATGGGTTTGGTCTAAGAAAATCTACCCTCAGTTCTATATAATCAGGATGACCCAGAACTTCTTGCTCTGCCACTCTGGTGTTTTCTTTGCCTTTCTGAGTTCTGGATATGCTGCTGCCCCAGAAAATGTGGAATTGAGGCACAAGGTCAAATAATTAAGTTGTTGACTTGTAAGTTATACCTCTGGCCACTTCATTAGCACTTAGGCTAAGCAGTTTTGGGCTATGAAATTGCCTTCGTGCCCATAAAAGACTTGGAATATCTTGGGGTTGTAATGGTATTCCAAAAGTTCCACCTGAAAAATGCTGCAAATACACATCTGCATATTTTTTCCATTGATGTCTTCAAAATGGTTGCTTCCATTCTGGTAGTTTTGCAAATTGATTCCCCTTCTCTGAATGTTCTTCTACATGACATAGCTTTCCACTGAGCTGTCGCTGAAAACAAACAGCACAAGGCTGGGTAGTAAATCAGAGCAACTGTGATTGCCTGTACTTTGTATGCTAAGGTAAGCTTTTGGCAGACCAAATGCATAAACTGCAGAAAATCTTTTTCTTAAACCACCACAGGGTTCAACTGTCCTTCAAGGTTTGCATAAGGATGTTTTAAAATCCTCTTGCCTGATTAGTATCTGTGGTAGTTGAAGCATCTCTGACCACTTTGCTGGTCAAAAAAGAAAAAAAAAAAAGAACAAGAAAAAGGAATATTATGTGGCTCTTCTGTAGTTTTTACCCTTTGAATAGATGGTAATGGAATGTTTCCCTTTAAGAACTTGTCAGGTGGAAAGATTCCCTGTGTACTAAATGGGCACACTTTTGTCTGGGAGACCAATGCTTTGTTCAGGCTGTCCATATTAATCTTATTCTTGCACAACAGATTTATATAAAAGAGATGTTTCTTCTAGGTAACAAAGGGTCAGAGACCCAAGCATCAGAGAAAAGGAAGACAGGACTGCAACATCTGCTGCTCTTGACAGAAAAAAGACCAGGATGAAAAGCAAAGTCAGGAATTCACCTTTTCTTCACAGATTGCAATATTTTAACTTTTAACAGTGTTATTTTTTCATTCTCCTACCTTACCCTCTTCTTCTAATGTCTAAATCTATGCAATGTGACAGGATGTAATAATGACAGGATTAACGATAAAACAATCTTACTGGTGCCACTTATCTATCATTCAAACCTGCCAAAATTCAGTAGAGTTATAGATTGACCATGCGTCTTTCCTTTCTTGGCCAAGGTATTATTGATCTTAGATTGTTTCTCAACATTCAAATTTCCACATTACAATTGCCACAACCATCATCCAGGGCTCCTTGACTTTGACAAATCTTTTGATAGAGAAATTCTTGATCTCACTGGTTGGATCTCAGTTTGTCACCTAGAGTGATGGTTCACTTAGACATTATTATATTTTCAGGTAGTTATATACCCATCTTTTTAGCCTGTGTCTGAAACCTTTAATGAATTTCAAAACCAATGAGGAATGTTCTGTTAACAGCTGACTTGGTGAAATTTTGCAAATTTAGGACCTGATTCTTTTTAGGCTTTTAAATAATATTTCATAAATCCTGCAATTCCATCAGACACACCAAATTCATAGTATGATATACGCTTTGACTGTAGTAATAGGAACAGTCATACTTCAGGACTGCCCTCCTGTTTACAAGGCCACATGTCTCATAGCTTTTGTGATCTTTGGAAGGGCCATCTCATTGGAGTCACATGGCTGGTTTGTTAAACTTCTGTACCATAGGAACAACAATGCCAGAACACCCTGACATCTGGATGAATTACAATCGTTACAATTCAGTGTGTATGTTACAACAACACCGCAGTGGAGTGTACTTGTGATGAGAAGAAAAATAATAGCTTATGTGATCAGTGCAGAAGTTGTACACTCTGACAGACTGTTGAATCAGCAACTTAAACTTCCTGAATATTCATAGCATTTGTTCATATGCCAGATTTGTTGATTATTTTCACTTTGTCATGAAGAAACTCATTAACATTTTAGAAGAAATGTTGTCTCCCTCCCTTCTCACCTCAATTCTAAATTCCTCATGGTGAGCATCCCTGTAACTTGAAAATACATTGAAAACTGCTGGACTTGGGAAATACATTTTTCTTATCTTTATAGATGCATAATAAAGCTGGTGCTTGCTGTAAGAGCCTTACTGTTACATTATTCAAGTACAGCATTCTGTACATCAATAATGCAACATAAATTAAGGGAAATGATCTAGCAGTACATAGATACTTTGTATCAGGGGACATTCCTTTTCTCTATCTGATTTGGGATGTATGAGTGCAAGAAAATGGTGTGGAAAGGCCATTCTACATATAAGGTTATTAATTATAGAGTTGAAATGACAGTAGGAGACTTTGAAATTTCTCCTTTTATATGCATTTGAGATGACTCCATACATCTCTTTCCAGTGAAGAATATGGGGAAAATAATTTAAGTCTTGCATTCACATGTGAAGGGATCTTCTACAGGAATTAAGAAATTATGCTTTTACTAGTAGTCATAGTCATATTAGCAACAACATTATTACCAATGTGTGGTGACTGGGAGGAATCCCTGTTTTCTGTTGAATGTTCAGGTGGGTTGATAGGACAGCAGCAGAAGGAGTATGCAACAGAACTGGTTATCTGCATTCAACTTCTGCTATCCTACTTAGGGTGTAACCTTGGAGCTATGTAACAATGCTTGATACCCCATTTTACAGAACACAGTGGGGCAGGCCACAGCCTGCAAACAGTAGAAGCATTTGCTTATTCCTTATGAGCATCCTGGGAGGTAGGATAGGAAGAGGGAGAAAGCCTTACAATTAGGTCAGCTCATTTTATGGCATAGATAAAGATATTGAGTTATAATTTAGTCTAAAGAAAATGGACAGACCTCTTTGCTGAGAGGGTGAAAAAACCAGTTCTCATCTCTCATCCATCATTTTACATTTGCAGTCAGCTTCTGGATGCTGATAAATTTGCAAAGATGCAAATAATGAAATAAGGGAAATAATGAATAATGATAATAATGAAATAAGGGAAAGACTTCTGCAAGAAATGCAGGAGAAGGAGGAGAAACAAAATGTTCATACAAAGGAACAAAGCTAGCATGAAGTTGGAAAGAGAGTTTGCTGAAGCTGTATTATGTCTCAAAGGGCTTAATAAATATCAGAGGAAAAATTACACAAGCATTATAGTTAGAAAAAGATTTAGGCTGTTGCAAGCGTAGCAGTAAAAAAGCTTTTCTAGTTGCTTTAGGCAATCTCCATTGGATCAGTATAAAAGAGTACTGGGAAGGTAGACACAGAAGGAGGCACTGAATCCAGAGCTACTCAGTATTCATGCTAATGGACTGGATGCCTGGGAGCTTCAGCATGATCAGAAAAAAGATAATCAGAAAAACATACAAAAATCAGAGATATGAGTTCATTGTTGAATTCAGAGCAAGAGCCATGCACTGTTTAGTCCATTAATTTTCCTACTTTTTAGCAGGTTGATCCCTAGGTGTGTAAATCAGCACAGATCCACCATGTTGGAATGGATATCTTCAGTTACTTCATCCTTACATCTATATCTTCTTTAATGTCTTGGTTCCCTTTGAAAATTCTCTTCCTCTTTCTGCTTTAATACAGCTCAGTACTGTTAATGCTGATTTGCAGTGGTTTTTAGGATATATACATACAAGATATTGGCCATTTATCAGATCATGGAGGCAAAGAACTCCAGAAGATTTTTTTTTTTCTCTCCAAAAGACATTGTTCATTAGTAGTCCACGTGTGTGGTGAGCTGGGTTAACTTACTGAAATCAATAGGTTCAGAAAGAAGATAGATGTGTGAAATGAAACACATTTAAAACTGAAGTTGTTTTCTTGACCACTCCTTTACATCCTTCTCCCATTTAATAGATTTATTTCCCTTGTGCTTTGAAGACATAGGAAAGGAGGGGGAGATACAGAGGAAAAGAAGTTACTTAAATCCAAATGGCCTTTAGAAAGAGCTTCTGATGCACATTAAAAATCTGAAATAGCATCTTTTCCCACATCTTTCCTAATGTAGCTTCCCCTGGCTGTGACCTTGCCCTGACCAGTTCCAGAGTATTTGTCACACATTAACTCCAGGTGTCTGGAAGCCATCAGTCAGATGGAGACACACAGCTGCTCTCGTTTCCCCTGGTGGGAAAGTAAAGTGGAATAGGAAAGGAAGAGTGAAAGAAAGAGAAAACTTGTGGATTGAGATTAAAAAATGTTTAATAAGAAAACAGAAGTGGAAGAAGAGAGAAAAAACCCAAAAGGCACATAGATGGCCATTTCAGGTTTGCAGTAACGTCAGTTGGCAAATCAGTGTTCGTTTTTGGTTCCCTAATTATTCTTAGTGAAAGAAGATGATGATGTTGGCTGATAGCTTGAAAAATCATCTGTTAATACTAAATACTCTAGTTGTACAGTGTAATCAGATAGCAGAAACCAGCCATGGATGCTTCCTCTAGAACCAGATATCCTGACTGCTCACACAGACATTCTCTTTTTTCTTGTTACAGGATTATAGCATTTCACTTCATATTTGTGTATTGTTAAACATACCTTTCACTTTGCTGAAGGTTTCTTAAAGCTCCCCAAGGAAATGTATCATGAAACTCCAGTCCATTGCACGTTTCTGAATAATTTATCTTCAGCTCAGTATTTCTAACACAGGCATTCACTTTGGTAAACCTCACTTCCTCTGATGCTCTAAGTCAAGAGGTATTTTCAATGTATTTAATCCCAAAGCTTTCCTTCTTTTTATCAAGCTTTTTTTCTTGCTGAATACTATGATTTACTTTCATTACTGTCATGCCCAGAAATTCATGTGCAAACCCACTAAAGATAGCCTTACTTGAAAAAGCTTTCAAGTTAAGTATGTAAATGGAGTCAAATAAAGAGCTCTTTTTCTGATTAAAAAGAAGAAACTGTCTGTGGAACTCATTATAAGCAAATTTGTAAAGAAGTTAAACCGAGTATTCAGTATAACAAACAACAAAAGGAGGCTTTCTGTTACAGCAGTGTAGTGCATATTTAAGCTCTGCTGAAGCAAGTCACTGGTACTATTTTAGGATTTGATACTGCTACATCTGCATTGACAGGTGCCATGGGTTAGGAGAATCTACAGTTTAAATAGAATTTATTTTAAAAGCATTATCAAAGGTATCCAAAATGATTTTTTTCCCCTCCAAATACTGTATAATAGTTGTGTTTATGCAAATGTTATGTAACATTTACCTTCTAGTAACAGGTAGACATCTGCAGCAGCTTTTGGTAATGTAGGTAGAAGTTTTTATTTCCAGATCCAATCATCTATTTTCAGGCAACAGTGTGAATCACAGGAATTGGGAAGTATATTTTACCTTGTGTCATTAGTAGAAAGTTTCCCTAGGCACTTAGACATTGCTAAGGAATTGGACTTGATCCTAAATCAGCCAATCTGCAATCTAGAGCTGGGTACAGAAAAATTTAGACTACTGGCTTGGGATGAAAATCAGTCCCTATAATTACAAAACAATTTGTTTCCTGGCGTCCTTTTTGCAGTTCTTTTCTCTAAGTTGCTCTGAAAGACATCACTGTGGTTCCTTTTGAAATGTGAGAAGAGTCAAAAGTGTCTGCATTTAAATATTCCATCCCCAGTACTGTTACTGTAGCTTATTCATAACATGATCTTCAAACAGACTGTACCCTTATCCCTGATTTCATCAGGGTGACCTTCATTTGGAGTGTGTAGCTTGATCTTCAATGCAGTCTGAAAAGCACTGGCCCTCTGGGGCCCATGCCATCCAATATCCTGGCCTTGATGACAGGTTTGCCTTTAGAAATGTGTCCATATTCATCCTGTTTTGGGGAATTTGGAATAAGAATGAAGAAAGATTTTGTTTGAAAAAATCAATAGTTTATTCAATGTGCTACAGGACTAAAATTTATCTGGGAGAATCAAAGTAATTTAGTTTTATTATGTGTTACATCACTTAGCAAAGACAGCCAGAAGTATCATGCAGGCCAGATGTCTTTGTCTCTCTACTTATGATCTTTTAAGAACATTTTTGAGGTGCACCCATCCTCACTCTGGTACATGGCACATAGTGTCTGCCTATGAAAATCAATCAGCAGTGGAGCTGCGTCATTTACTGACAGAAAATAGAGCACTCTTGGCATGAGACCCACAAGTCAGTAATCGCAGATCTATGGGCATGTAGCAATGCTCCCAAGTCCAATGAGAAATATTTCTGAGGAACGGCAGTATAGAATTTGTACACAAAGAAATTCACTTAATGCCCTGAGGGGAGGTAACCTGTAGCTAAATATGCAAGTACTGTACTTCTGGGGTAATCCCAGAGAACCAGGCGAGATAACTTGATTATTTTACGGTGCTGTTTAAGCCAAGGTCCTGCTCATGTCTTTCACTGTCTGCTGTAGCACCTCTGAGAGTCTTACCTTCCTCAGCTGTATGTTCCTCCAGTCTTTCTATGATGGAAATGTTTGCTTATTTCTGACTTCTCACTTTTAGCTAGTTTCTGATTTTGTACTTTCCAACTGGCAGCTCACTTTCCATTCCAGCACAACTCCTGGAGAGGCCAGATTGCAGATGAAGGTACCCATGCTCCTGAGTGGAGAACAGTCATTGCTTCAGCAGTCTGTTGAGTGTTGTTTGATAATAACTTCCATTACAGATGGTTTGGTAGATGAGGTTATGTTTTCTCTTCTTCTCATATGTTTGGCTGCTTCTCCATATATTGGCAGGAATACCCAGGGATCTTGGGTATGAGCTTCTGCTCTATTTGTAGAATGGTTTGGATCGGAAGGGACCTTAAAGCTCAGCTAGTTCCAAACCTCTGCCATGGGCAGAGACACTTTCCACTAGAGAAGGTTGCTCAATAGCCCATCCAATCTGGCCTTGAGGACTGCCAGGGATGAGGCAACCACAGCTTCTCTGGGCACCCTGTGCCAGCACCTCAGCACCCTCACAGGGAAGAGCTTCTGCCTAAGAGCTCATCTCAATCTTAATCTCTTTCATTTTAAAGCCATTAAAATGGTCATTAAAGCCATTATTCTCCAGCCTTTAAAGAATTTCCTTCAGGTAACAAAACCCAATTCCTCTAAGGTTAAGAACAGAACAACTGGGGAATAGTTCCACTGCTTTTGGCAAGGGAGAACTGCTTCTTCCTTCTTCTGTCCTCAAAAAAAACAGGACCCTCCTGCTGACAAACACTATTTGACTGCATTTAGTTTTGGTGGAGTGAGGTCTGCTAGATCATATATAGAGTGAAAGACAGTGCCTAAGAGTAGATGTTAATATTTCTCTATTACTTAGGAAAAGATAGAAATGTTGTTTCTAAAGATGCAATATAAAGCACAATTTGCAGAGAAATTATCATTAGGTTTCCTGGTTGGATGAATCAAATTCCAGTAGAAAATTAACCAGTGAAAATGTATTTTCTACAAATTGCAGCAGAGAGTTGGTCAATTTACCAAAGTGGAAGGAATAGACAGAGGGCACAGGAGGAGAAAAGCTTTCCTGGGTCATAGATTCTGCTCTGCTGATTCAGGATCTCTCTTAACCTCATTAAGAGTTTGAACTAGTGATAATGATTGTTGTGAACCCTGCAGTGAGGCAATAGGAAATCATTTACCACAAAAAGTTAAATGCTGAAATTATACCACAGAATAATATTGTATTAGAGCATTGATCAGCAGAATTGATCTCAGCAGAAGTCTTTCCTCTCAATGTGGTAGAATGCAGTGATTATTTCTAGTTGAGCAATGGCAGAAAATGCATAACATCAGTTGCAGTCCTTAAATGATCAACCACTATCAATATTTAGTTGATATTCAAAGAGTTCTCTGTGGGCTCAGGTTCACTTTCTGTGGTGGCAGTGAGAAGGACTGAGCCTTAACTGTTGTGATTTGGGAGTTTAACTACCTTACAGTGATCAGGATTTCACCTGAAGGTGGAATTTCACTCTTCACCCCACAGAGCAAGCCCGGGTACTTGTATCTCATGATCCCTATGGAACACTGGGAATGAGCAAGAGATACCCCTGCGTGATCTGTCATCTCTGACCTTGGTCTGAGGTCTTCCTTTTCTATGTGACACTGGTCATGAATCTGTTGAAATCAGGCATGAAACAGATGCTTTGCCCTCAGTGCAGAATTTGCCTAGTTCTGAAACTTACCTTACTCCTGTCTTTGCAGTCATTCCTCTTGCTAGAGCTGCATTGTAGAATTTATCTACAGACTAACAGATCAGTGCTGCTTTTACCCAGCCTTGTAACCTGTCCACTTTGCAGGGCAGGTGCACTTCAGTGCTCAGAGTCCTGCCTTCACAACGTTCATTTTTTGTACTTTTGAAGTACTGCAGAGCTCTTCAGTTACTCACACAACCAAACACAAAGCGGTTCAGCTTCCTGACCCCAGTTCTGCTCTTCTGACATTTGCTGCTACTAGGAGGTTGTTTTTCAGCTCTCATTCAGACATTATTAAATGGTAATACTATCTCCCCTTCCCTCTCTCTACAAGAGCAGATGAAGCCAATGGGGCATCAAAATGATACAAAGAGTCTGTTAAATGTGTGACTCCATCAACCTCTTTGTTTGCAGGGCTCTAACCTTCTCCTCTATTACAGTCACTGCCACTATTTTATGGTCACTCATGTAATGCCATTTTCATCTCAGGGATGTGCTGCTTCAGCTCAGCTGTTCCTCAGAACCAACCAGACTGCAATTCCAAAAAGTGCTTCACCAGTCTTGCTTTTCTGAGGGCACGTAGAAAAAGTGGCTGCTTCTCTTCTACCTTGACCTTCCCCTGGCACAGTCTGTTTCCCAAGCCACTCCTCAGAGTAAGACCTGCAGCAGGCAATAGATCACAACACAGACTAAACTAGATTCTCATCAGTGCCAGTTTCTCCAGTATCAGGAAACTTGAGCATCTCTCCTGTGTGAGACCTGAGAGTCTGAAACACTGAGGTCTGGCTGGAATTGTTCTAAGACCTGTAATCTAGTCCATGTCATCTGCCTGTGACACTCAGCCATGATAAGAACATGAGCCACCCTGTGTTCACCTTCATATTACTCATCAGAGCCCCACATTGTACTAGAAATCTGAGCTGAAACTGTTTTAGATTTGATGCTTATTAACAAATCTTTACCTCCTGGCAGATTCACAAAGGGATTTACTGATATTTTGTCAATGATGACACTAACATATATCAGATTCTGCTCCTGGGAGAAGGGGAATCCTCGAAATGTATCTCCTCAGTCCTTTCACCTCAGACATTCACAAGTCATCTCTGGCTTAACCAACTCCCTAAGCATTGGTAGGGTGTCAAGACTGAGGATAACACAACTTAGCTGCTACCTTCCACGGATCAATATCTCACCAAGGCAGTGGTCAGAGACTCCCCACATCCCAGATAAGAAAGACCATTAATTCTGTTCTGATTGCATGGACGCATAGCCTCTTATTCCAAATCTGCAGGAAAAGGAGCTGATCTTGCAACCCATGGCTGTTTCATGATCTGCATCAGTCTCATCTTTCCTTTGCTCACATTCATCTCCTTGGGCTTGTATTTTTTGTTATAATTTTCATCAGGTACCAAGAAAGAGATGAAAAATAAGGGTTGCTAGCAGGCTTTGAGATCTCTTAATACCTTTATGAATTAAAGTTGCTGAACCCTGCATTAAAGTGCAGAGTGATAAATTAATGGATGTATCCTAAGTGGTGGCCATAGAATCAGACATTAAGCAATGCAAAGAACTTCATTGGAACATTTATCCAGGAAACCATCTAATCAGTGTGATTCCTGATGGAAAGGCAGTGATTTACAGAGGGAATCTTCCGTTCAGCAACAAAGCAATAATCTAAGAATGAGGAAAACCCACCTGGATGCATTAGCTTTAGTCATCATTCTTCCACTTTCAACTCCCCCTTTTCTGAGCACATTTTAAGAAAATCTAGCCAAAAGCTGACTCCAGGCTTATCTAATGAAGCCAATATTGTAGACTCAGCACAACCTGGATTTAGGCCAGTATATTAAGATGGAAACACCAGAGTGGCCCTGAGTGAAGAGATTCCTAATGGAAAAGGGGCAAGCATCCTTTTCATGTTTTTTCATCTTCTTTGACCTCTCTGCATTATCTGAAACCACTGGCCACCAGATAACTGGTGGTTCACCTGAAAGAATAATTTTTTTTTCCCCTAAAAGCAACACAGAGGACTGGAGGAATGTGCTAAAATGACCCAAGTTGTTCCAGGGACACATATGAAATAGTGAAGGAAAACATCACTTTTTCCATTAAACTTCTGCTCTGTGTAGTCCAACACTATCAAGCTTGTCCTCATTTCAGTTACACCATGACACAAGCAGGGGGGAAACTGATTAGATGACCTGAAATTAGAATACTAGCAATATAACAAAAAAAACCACAGGACTGTCTTTGTCTTTGTCGTGGTTTAAACCCAGCCATGCAGCTCGTTCACTCACTCAACCCCCCTTTCTTGCCCTCCCCTGCTTCCAGAGGGATGGCGAGGAGAATCAAAAGAATGCAACTCCCACAGGTTGAGATAAGAACAGTTTCTAAGCTAAGGTATAACACAAATCACTGCTGCTACCACCAATAATAATAATGATAAAGGAAATAACAAGGGAAAGAATACAGCATCTCACCAACCACCGACAGATAACTCACGACACCCCAACCCAACCGAGTGCTGATCGACGAACTCCTCCGACCACCCCAAGAGCAGTAGCCCTTCTGGGTAACTGCTAGTTACATCCTGGGCATGATGTGCTATGTTATGGAATACCTCTTTGGCTAGCTTGGGTCAGGTGTCCTGCTCCTGTTTCCTCCTGGTCTCCCCTCCTCCCTGGCAGAACATGAGGCTCACAAAGTCCTTGGTCGGAGTAAAACATTCGAGCAGTAACTAAAAACATCGGTGTTATCAGTTTTGTTCCCAGGTTGAGTCAAAACACAGTGCTGCACCAGCTACTAAGAAGGCGAAAAATTGACTGCTATTGCTGAACCCAGGACAGTCTTACAGCAAACAAACGATATTGATCAGAGTTTGGGTGAGATCAGTGTGTCGTGAAGAAATACAGGCAGAGACTGTTTAAGGGAGGGCAGAAAAAGTATTTGGAAGAACTTGCAGTCTGGGGACAATGTCCTTGTGCCACGTATGTAGTCACAACAGACCCATTCATTCTGTGTAGGATGCTCTCTCATAGTAGCATCTGTATCTTCATTTAGCAATGTTTTCCATTATTATAATGTATCCACATTTATTTATGCTTTCTGTCACCTCCTGGCTGCATTACAATCCCTGGGAAGAAAGCCCACCATGCCCAGGGAACTCCAGCTACTACGGAACACTCCAGCATGGCTCTTCAGCAGCTCACACTGCTATGAATGAGAGCAGTTCATGAAGCTGGTGTCCTGCTTTCTGTGCTGGCTTCCTTTGGACTTTGTACTGCTCTTTATTTCCAAGATATTTTCTTTGTCTAGTACCATGAAGTCCCACCAGCTGAAGTGGGAAAGGGATGAAATGTGCTAGGTGTGATCTCCTCTAGGTTCACCACTGCAAATATTACCACATTCCATCGCAAGCACAACTCACATGGGTCAGTCCATACTTATTCCTGGAGAATGAAACTCTTCTCCAAATGCATTTTACCTCTAGCAAAGAAGGTAATTGGGGCATGTGTTAGTTGCATTGCGTAATGAAGTACATGAAGTTAATGGGTTGATAAAATGGGGACGAGCAGGGCAAACCCTGCAAAGTTCTAGTTTGGGTCCATACACAGGAATACAGCACCAAGGAAAACAGAGATAATCCAACTTTGGCGCCCCTCAGCTGAAGTAACTCTGCAATGAAAGTATTCTTCAGAAGAGTCTGCTCCACTTAGTAGTGTGCTCCTCAACAGCAATATGCTGGCTATTTCATCCCTTTGTAGATAAGAGAAACAGACAGCTCATTTAATGCACCTAAATTCAACTTCAGGACAACAATTAAAAAATAAGTGCTAGTGTCAGAGAAATCTATGCAGTCATTTCAGGTGTGAAAGGAGTTTAATCTTTAGGTCTATTTCTCTGAGGATTGACTTTATATGTTAAAAAAGCACTGTTTGTAATTATAAAAGAATTGATAAGCATCAAATGAATCATTGCAGCACCCTTTTGTTGACTGTATTCCATGCTAAGGAGCAGTTGCTGTGTAACCTTGAGTATGGCCAAATAACTCATGCTGAACACATCCCTATGAAGAAGGCATTTTGGCAGGGCTTTGATGTAGGTCATTTTATTACCAGCCTGCATCAAACTACGAACTGATCTTCAACTCATGCCAAGAATGCTAATAATAAACTGATCAATGAGGTGCTGGATTGTTCAAGAGAATTGGTCAAGAGAAAATGCAGACATAAAAAGTCTGGAATTCCAAAGGTTGAATTGCTTGGGCTTATTATACTGGGAGGAATTATATTCCTTGCATTAGTACAAGTTTTCTTTACTCCAGGGACCTTTAGCTGAGTGTTGAACAGGACAGTGTCAGAAAGTATATACTTATCTTTATTTTTCTTGACCTTTATGTGCAAGTAATTTTTATAGTTCCATTAACTAGTAAGATCATTTGCAAACCACTGTACAAAGTATATTATGAAGAATGCCTTAGGGACCTTTGTATCCTATTATGTTGAATGTTAATAGAATGAAAAATTAATTTAAACTCTAAAGATTAGAGCAAGTCAAGACTTCCCTTTAATAGGGGATAGTCACAATTTTATTTGCTATGGTAAAACTTCAGAGTTCTAGCCTAATATGACCTTTATATGGACCTTTACAGGCCTGACTGGAATTAGACACTGTAGGAGTCTGCTTATTTGCTTTTTTGGATAAAATGGGCTATATCAGAGCATCCCCTTTTAAAAAGGGAGGATTTCTGTGAACCGGACGTATAGGATTAGTCCTGTGTAAGTTTGCAACTTTAAATGACTGTTTGGTAGTGAGTTCATAGCTGCTTTATTTCATTTTACCTTGCTTTTAGCAAGTTAATACACAGAAATGAGAGAACCTACAGTTCCAAGGAGAGTCTTTACTGTACTTGACTCTCTAATTGCTCATTAAACACTGTCATTTGCAGCTAAAGCACCTAAACCCAAAGATGCAGTCCTCTACAGTACTAGTGTGTTTCAGATCAGTCATAGGACAAGGGGGAGTGGCTTTAAACTGAAGTGGGTGGATTTAGATGAGCTCTTAGGCAGAAGCTCTTCCCTGTGAGGGTGCTGAGGCGCTGACACAGGGTGCCCAGAGAGGCTGTGGCTGTCCCATCCCTGGCAGTGCTCAAGGCCAGGTTGGACACAGGGGCTTGGAGCAAGCTGCTCCAGTGGAAGGGGTCCCTGCTTGTGGCAGGGGTTGGAGCTGGATGAGCTTTAAGGTCCTTTCCAACTCAAACCATTCTGTGATTCTATGATTGCTTTAAAATGAGGAATAGTATCTGGAGCCTTGCTTGTAAGTCTCACATAGCACATGTCTCAAGGGGTTGGAGCGCTACTACAGACATCAGCACTTCTGTGCAGAGCTGGGTGATTAAATGAACTTTATTACTTTAATTAGTTATTAATATTTCATATTTATGTTAACATAGTTAAGGTGTAATGTGTTTGTGTGGCTAAATCAAATATATCTAGAGCAATAATGAGCAGGAATTTTGTTACTTAGAAGAGCGAAGAAACAGTCACCATCAACCTTGCTCACAAACTACACCCTATGCCTTGAGCTGAGAACCTGGCCTGGTTAAAAGGATAACAAGTTGCATGTTTTACATGTAGGAAGACTTATTATTCTAATTGTCCACACAGGCAACAGAAAAACCTCAGTGTTGATTTCCATACCTCTTGTAAAACTAGTCTGTAAGTGACATCAATGAGAACTGTATTCTCATATACAACTATAGAGGGCACAGTTTTCAAAGTATCTCTATCCCAGCATGCTGTGTATCTTTTAGCAGTTTTGGTAACTGCCTAAATGTATGTGGCTGTTCTTCATGTGGACTTGTTCTGGATAACCAGCCATTTTAAAATGATTGCATGAAGATGTGTATTTCTTTAATAGTCCTGTTTAACGAATATCCTGTCTTTAATTCCATTCTACAGCTGTAGATGAGGATGCCTCATATCTTCAGAAACTCTAACTCAAGTAAAATAAATGCCCAAAAGATGAGAACAATTACTGACTAGAGAATTAGCTATCAATATTTCATGCCCTCTGCAATACTATCTAAACACAAGAGTTGAAATAATAATAAATTGCCTTTTTGACATGCAGCAAACCTAGGAAGGAAATGACTAATCTAGAAAAATCATGGAGTCATCCTAATGAGAAAACATTTTGATCAGTGGTCTCACTTGATTTGATGGATAAAAAGAAGGAAGATTTGGACCATAGGATTATTGAAAGTTCTCTTGTGATTTAAAGTGGGATTTAAATACATCATGAATAGCTCAGTGGGTTGGTGTGATGACCCAAAGTCAGAATAGACAGCAAAATGTTTCCATCAGATTTGATGCCAGTAAAAGCATGGATTCAAGATGTAGCCTGATCTGGTAGTCCAAACAGTATGTCAAATACATCAGGTATTGTTCAAATGGTCAAGACATTGTGGAATATGAGGGACCTGGATTTGGTAGGGTGTTTCATATAGGACCAGTGCAACTTCCAGAAGGTTTGAACTGGGTAGTTCAGCTGCGTTTTCAGTACAGCAACACACAGCTACTTCCCAAATCAGCTTTACTGTTCTCATTTTAGATAGAAATGAATTAATCTTTGTCTTGGAGTAAGTATTTTGTAGTCTGGCTTCAGCCAGTTCCTGGTTAAGTAAGCACAATGCCCACATTTCCCATCAGGTATGAAAATACAGGATAAAAACAATAGGTCATATATGAAATAAGTCATATGTATGATATCTATATTTGTAT
The DNA here is from genome assembly GCA_002631895.1 of Agapornis roseicollis. Classification (NCBI taxonomy): domain Eukaryota; kingdom Metazoa; phylum Chordata; class Aves; order Psittaciformes; family Psittacidae; genus Agapornis; species Agapornis roseicollis. Next base: position 37,072 of record NDXB01007835.1, on the reverse strand, counting down.
GTTTATATTTTAATATAGTGATCTCATTGCCACTACATCATATTTGTTAATAACTCGTGCATGTTAGTCTAGATGGAAATTGTATGCTTCAATTTAATCATCCAATTTGAATCAGTGACATGCTGAGTTTTTGGCAATGTCCTAAGTGGTAAAATTGAAACAAGGTAGTAAGCAATAAAGTTCAGCCTTTAAAGTAGTTGTTGTCCAGGTATTTTTGTATGTGATGGGCGTACCAGCATACACTGGAAACTAAGACATTGCAACAGCACAGGAGAAGTCTTAGAACTATGAGCTGTTCCTACTAAGGGAGAGGAAAAGAAGATTCTCCTGTGTGTATCTCTAGGCAACTGGCAAGGGAGAGACAGTAAAACCAACCAGTTTTTCATAGTCTGAACCTTGAGGATACTGAGCATTTAATAATCCAAAGTGGACAAATAAGGTACAGAACACAGTAGTTATGGAAAACTGGTGATCTTGAAAAGACAAGGCTGCACTTACACCTACTGCATCGTGTGGTGAAATTATTTCTTTTCCTTGAGCTATTTTCTTACAAATCTATTTTGGCTCTTAATATACTTTCAAAGCTGAGCTCCATTTTATCTTAAGAAAAGTAGCAACTTGAGTGCAATACAAGAAGCTGATATTCTGTAATATAATAAGTGTCAGTTTGGTAAAAATTTTATTATGAAGCAAAACTGCCAACCAAAGTAATTTCTGGTGTTAGAGGTTTTCATTGGAAAGCACTGAAGTGACAGATGAGTTCTTGCTGTCAAGAGACCTACATTTTATTTCAGTCACTTTGTATTAATTAGATCTTGCAAATAATTCTTTTTTGTGTGTTTGCTTTGTTTAATATTTTTAAACAAAAGATTGCTCTCTGAGGTATAGTTAAGTGTGTGGTTACCAACTACTTACTGTGTTTACAACGCTGTGCTTTGTTTCTCCCAAACAGCACTCTGCACAGAGGAGTGTGTGCATGGAAGATGTGTCTCTCCTGACACTTGTCATTGTGAACCAGGATGGGGAGGTACTGATTGCTCTAGTGGTGAGTAAAGATTTACAATCATGTGGTGAGGATTTATGCTGCTATGAAAGAAAAAGACCTTAAATAAAGCAGTAGCCTTAGAACTTGGATGCTTTAAGTGGAAAAATGAAGGCTGTCTGTTGATGCTCTAAATGCTTTCACTCCTGTTATTAGGCTACCAATACAGATAATATAGCTCTATTACAACATTTTTGCTCTCTTAAACCTTTAATACAACACGTTCTTCATTAAGTACTGTGTGAAGTACTTGGAGTTGCTTGGAAAGCACTGTCTCTAGACAGAATCCTTGTCCTGTTGAAGTCAGTGGGAGTTCTGCCATTGACTTTTCATGCAGCCCATATTCTCCCTTCTGACTTGAAACCCATAACTTACATTGTCCATACTGCAGAAGTTAGGGAAATGGTAGAGGTAGGAGTTTGGCAGCTTTGACTGAGAAATTAATTCACACTTGAGGCTTTCAGTTCATTCAGCTGGTGAAGCTGTGTATGTCAAACTCTTAATTGGTAATGATAAGTTTAAGTCTCTGTGGTTAGTTCCTGCTGGAATGAAGCAGGCAGTGCTCTTCCCAGTGCAAACATCAGAGATGTTGTGCAACACAGGCCCAATGCTTTATTGATGTAAGAGAAATAAACTTGTGAAATGAAGTCTGTATGTGTGTCAGGGAAGTAAATAAAACTGCATCAAGAAAGATGCTGTGAGTCATTTACTGAATGAACATTTCATTTTGCTTTTACTTCCTCCCTTTCTCCAAAATTGATTGGGATCTTAAGAAAGAGGCATCATTACCAGGTGAAAAGATAACAGAAGGGATCTATGAAAGGAGGCATTAGAAAGGAATAGGACTTAAATGTGACAGGGGATGAACTCCTCCAGAGGCTCAAGTCAATGGGACAGACTCTTCTCTTGTCAAGTCATTGGTGGCTTGTCTGCAGCGTTGCTGTCCTCAGTTAGAGCAGGAAAGGCAATAGGGAGGAAGCAGGGAGGAAGGGCAGAAACAAAGGCCAGCCTTTGGGGTTTGAAGCAACCTTTTGGGATTACCTGACAATGTAGACAAGGGAAAAATTGGGCAGCATCACATGCTGACTATAATGATATTTTGAAAAAGAAAGCTTGTAAAATATTGTGTAGGATCTCAGAAACTCATTTTATCCTTTGGTTATTTTTAGTAATGGATATATTTAACTTAAGAGCCAGTGGGTATTTGTACAGTGCACTTACAGCAGTTACAAATTCTAGTAGTAAAAAAAAAAGGCTGTGACAACATGGACGTACCATATAGATTCATACATTTACATACACAGGTAGAGTAACAGCACTGCATTCTTGGTAAATATGAAAAGGAAAGGATAAGCTGTCAAATCTCAGAATGATCTCGTGGACTAAAACTACCCAGTGACTTTTATTAAATTGCAGTAACTTGCAAGTGGAGATAAAAAGAAGGTTTTTCCCATATTGAATATTTAGCTTTTTAAAGTAATTAGGAATATTAAAGCACTGACAATGATTGAGATAGAAACATTATTCATAACTTTTATTTCCGCACTGGGCAGCAATCCAGTATATTTCATTTATGAGGTTTCAGCAGTGGCAAGAGAAGTGTTAGCCAATTCCTAAATTAATATACCCTGTTAACTTTAATAAATGATAGCGCAGGATTAGCTTCAAAATTTAAGCTTTCATTTTTATTAATGTAATTAGTGTGTTTGCTGGACTGTAGTGGCCATTGTCTTCCATTCCATTTGTTATATGCTGGGCAACACATATGTTTGTCCTAAGGTCTGATCCAACAAGCACTGTATGGTGGAATGCCCATAAGTGTGAATGGCTAACAGAACTGGCTTCTGCTGCAGCTGAGAGCTGCTCACCTTTATGCTTGATGCTAGAAATTTGTATGGCTTGCTTTCTTATTGTTAGGAGACTTAGTTTACATTAAAAGGTATAGAATAGGTATCAGCTGAATGCAGTATGTTGTTACTCTGAGTATTTCTGGGAGAGAAGCTGAGAGCTTTAGCCTCACTGAGGTTAACCAGGTTTTTCAGACATGTTGATAATCCACATATTGAGTTGTATCTTACTGTTATCCAGTAATAATGTGGAAAACATTTTTTCACTTCTCCTGGAACAGTGTAATACCTGCCTATGTTTTTCCTATTCCTTCATTAATACTGGGTGCCAGCGATGAAGGTTACATGTTTGCAGTGACAAATGCCAGGTTTTGGATGTTTCTAAGAGGTCCTGTAGGGCTGTGCTGTGGGTAAACTGAAGCTGTTGCTGTCCAAATGCCACCTGGCTCCTGCTGCGGCCACAGAACTCTCTGAGATGCTCCTCAGTATCAGTAATTCTGTTAAGTCTCAGGCATACTGCTTTTAATGTTGTCTGTTTGAAACTCTTCTACTGGGAAATGGATTGCTTGCCCAAACACTCCCTTTAAATTTAGAAAATCTCCCAGGAGCTATAATTGTTTCCTGAATGTTCTCTCTTGAAAACAGTGTTGAGAAGTGGACCTGACACTGGGGGTTGTCTGCTGTCATTTGGGAAAGATCTAGGGACACTCGCTCTTTCTGAGGTAGTATTTCAACACCCTGCAGATGAGGCCATCAGAACTTTCCAAAAGTCTTATAGATAACTTTCATTTGGTTTGATGGGTGAAATTCAGCCACAAGCAGAGCTCCAGCACAAGGTCCACATGTCACTTCCAAACCGGAAGTTGGATCCAAATGCTTATATTTTTGGTGTGTAATTTGCCAGGAGAGGGTCTGAATTCTGCCCCAAAGCACAGATTTCCAATGGGAGGCAAGATTCTGGCATCAAAAACAGTTTCCCAGTGCTACCATTCATCCTTGGCTAGAATATACTCCGTTCAATGTTGTGAATAGTTACAGCTACAGCCTGAAAGGCATCCAAACACCTTAATCATAGAATCATAGAATCATAGAATAGTTAGGGTTGGAAAGGACCTTAAGATCATCTAGTTCCAACCCCCCTGCCATAATCATCATTCTCAGACTTCCTTTCATGCTTTCCTAAAACTCAGCTTGTAAGACAACATAGCTTGCTATTAGGAGCAGCTTTCCAGTGACTGATTGTGGTACATGTTAGAGTTCAGCTGTTGTCAAGGTTAAAATAACTTCAGATGAATTACTAAACAATTATAAAAAAGCCCTGTGCCATATTCAGCTCTGCATGCCTCTGTACCTGTGTTTTACTGCATGCTGTGGTACATCTGTCAATGCCCACAGGCCTAGCCTTGATTTCACGCTATAAAGCTGCAATATATTAAGACTTGATTACCATAACAATAAAAAGAGAAGTAATGAGATATTAACTAAAGAAGCTCCCAAATAAAATGTTTTCAAGGTTTTAATGATGCTAGAAATGAAAAGGAAAAGTTTTTAGAAAAAAAACAAACCCATACCTTTTCCCTTCCCTTTTAAATTGTTTTGATAACATCGTGCCCATTTTGTCCGTGCAGTCTGCACTGTTGTGTTTTTTAAATACAAAGGGAAATTGCAAATGCTCTGTGTGAACTTACCTGCTCACTTGTCCAATTATTTCAAAACAATTAGCTTCAAACAGTATGATGTATTGCCTTGAAGTTCTGGTAGGGATATAATTGACTGTTGGTGGTTACCTGGCCTCTTTTGGGTCTTGATAACAGCCATCTGTATCTGCAAGCCGTTAGGCCGCAATCCAGCAAAGCACTTAAGCATATCCTTAAGTTGACACACAAGTAGGGCTTTTCATCTGCTTTAAATTAAGCAGATGTTTAAGGAGGTTGCTGAGTCGGTTTAGAAGAAACAGCTAAAAAGTTCTCAGTGAAATCTAAACAAGCGTCTCTTTCATCAGGCCCCTAAGGGATAAGGTGATTTTCTTTCAAAATGTGAAAACTCATCAGGCAGTATCATTGAAGACCATTTTGACTTTCACGAGCACTCTTCATTGCAGAGAAGATCACAGAAATCTCTCTGGTTAATAAGGGATTCGCAAAGCAGTGGACAAGAGGTAGAAAAAGAAAGTTTGGAGCAAAAGTCCTGAATTAAAAGCAAGAACCTTCCAAAATTGTGCATGTCAGTTTGAGAAATTTCAGAATAAGCAAACATAGAGGTTGTAAAGGAAAAATAAAGTGGGTTTCAAAATGTTTGCTTTGCTCTTGGGATGTGGAGAAAATGGAGTCCTTGTCCAAAGTGTACTTAAGGAGGTGTTGGCATAACGCCAAACCTTCATGCTATGTCCCTTGATTACAACATTGCAGCCAGGCATAGGCTGGGCAGTAATGTACATATACAGATAACACAATCTTCTTTGGAAAGAATTTTTTGTACAAACTGTCATTATGAGCAAGAACCCATTTCATCTTTATCTCTTTGTCAAAAATAGCCAAGGTCATGACAACAGCAAAGTCTAACATCACAGCAGGATCACATTTAAGGGTACAGCCCTGGAGCAGCTGGAGTGCTTCAGTTCCAAGACTTGTGATGAATGAAGACTGCAGATACTTTGCTAAATCTGAAGAGGGGTTGCTCAGCAAGCTATGAAAGCAATGGCAGATATCTCAGGAGAAAACCAGAGTATTTTAAAGTGAGTCTGTGGTGATCTGGTGCTCGATTTTGGCTTCCCCATTCTTTAAGTAAAAAAGAAGTGAAGCTCAAAGGAGAGATTCCTGGTTTGTGGGTACAGGCTCACACAAAATTCAGCCCAATGTCAGGGACCGATCTGCTGGAATCATTAATTTTCTATCCCCAGGTTTTTAGGATAGGGCTGACTGGGAAACCACCAAGGCATCAAAAGGATGCAAAGATGGGAGACCTCAGGTGTCCTAAACTGTTAGTGGGCAATGAGTTGGATTCAGGGCCAGTCCCTGAAGGACATCTGTCCCTGTTTCTTGTGTGGGAATTTGTCTATGCTGAGGGTTTGTACCTCAGTGCCTGCCAAATGAGGTGACAGAACTGGGTACAGTGTTTCTGTTTCCATCAAAGCCAAAGTACTTAATTTGTCATTCCAGCTGTTGAGTTCAGATGCAATTTCTAAAGATGTTTAAAGTCTTGAAACTTCCATTGGGATCCAGGCTTAATTATTGCTTTTGCTGAAACAGAATTTCATATCTATAGCATGTGGACTTTAACGTCTTAATACACTTTTCATTTAACTCGAGCTCAAATTGCAGCTTAATTTTGATGTGATTTGCAGACTCAGTGACAAGTACATTGTGCAAAGATATGCAAATGTATAAACCCAAGTTCCAGTGAGGCTCATGCAAAAATCTTTCTGTAACAATTACGGAGTGGAATAGACTTCTGTGTCTTTCAGTTCTAACCCTTTGCTCCTCCTTAACCTCCAGAAACACTCATCTTCCTTCAATCACTGCGGAGCTGGTGCAACCAGGTAAACAGCTTGTGTTTAATTTTTGCCTCTGCTGGATGTTGTGCCCACGCTCCTGGGCTGGCGTGCCCAGGTTGCATGTGTTCAGCAGTCTCTGGCACAGCCCATCTTCATGGGCCCAGCCTACGCAGGACAGCCTGTATCCAGGGAATAGAAATGTAAACACAAGCTGCTGTTCAGTGCAGTTACTAGCACAGCAGCATGTCCTGTATGTATTTTTACACAGATAATTTGGCTGCATTAAGCTGGGCTAATCCATAATTTTTCATTTGGTGGGAATATTTTGTCTCCTGCTGAAGCTGTTAGTATCTACTCCATTTTTTGTGTTGGTTTATCCTTGCTCTGTGAGAGATATGATTGTATCCTCTAAGGTTCTGTAAGTTAACTGCTTTGGAGGTGCTTCAAGCCTATGGGAGAGATGAGCCTTGGCTTTTACCCACAGTAACCATGGCCAAGGAAAGGGCAGCAGCTGATTCTGGAAGAGAAAAAGTAGATCCAAGATTCACTTTGAGAAAAAATTGCTTTTTATACTACTTCTGTGTGATTCATTGATGATCAGTGGATCAGGTGCCAGTTATTCTAAGCTGTGTACCAAAGTAAGCAGAAAATAGAAATTCAGCACCCTGTGTCCCTTTACTTGTCACCTTCATCTTCCCTGCTGGGGTGGGGGAAAGGACTTAAATCAGCTGGTTATGTCTAAAGCTTGAGGTAGTGGCAGAGCAGCAGTCTTAGCCGTCCTTTGAGATGCCTCTGTTGAATGGCTTTGAAGATTCCATTGAGCTGACCTGACTGGCTGCTTCAATCCCTGGAGTTCTGTCTTCCAGTGTGTTCCATTGCTCATAAGGCTTGATGTAACAATGTACTTCATGTGTGTGATTAGACCTTTGAAAGTCAATAATGACTAACCTAAGTTAGATAAATGCTTAAGTCATTATTGAAATTGGAATTTAAGAGATTGGGGGGAGGGGAGGGAGAGGATGGGACAGGAAATTACACTGATGAGGATCTCATTTAGGGACCAAGAGTTACTGAGACTCATCCAGGCTGAGCAATGGCAGGTTTTTCTTTCAGTGAACTGACCCCACTGTTAGCTCATCAGGAAAGAGAAGTTTGAGCCCAGTGCCAGGTCTCCTGCTGAGCTGGGCGCAATATACAGGTCAGGGGTCTGAACATACACCTTACTCCTAGACAGAGATGACTTTTTGACCTACCACCTAGATGAGTACCAGAGGATAGAGATGTGCTAAGAAAAGAGTTTGGGTTTGTAGTGTAAAAGGCATTCAGCTGTTTAATAAAGATTAAAAAAAAAGAAAAAAGTGTAATGTTATTAGGATAAGTCTGCACAATTGCATGTAATTATTATAATGTTACCACAATCATCTCCTCTGTTAAAGCATCCAGTTTTTTGCATGTTTGGCTTTTGCTTTAAGAGATAAACCCATAATGAGTTATGTACTGGAGTGAATATTTGTGTAGAATTTAGGCAGTCTGTTGAAACCATGCTTCCATTTGTACTCAGCTTAGTTGATGATGAAGCTACTGCATACTAAGAGTTTGTCTTCTATATTGGCCTAAGGTAGCAACATCATTTTGGAACCTTTCTCCAAAGGAGTGTAAAAAGACATTTAGACTTCAGACAAGAGAGGTGGGTGTGAACCTTTGGAAGCAAACAGGGACGTACATGGAAGCTCTCTACCAAAGCAAGACAATTGTGTTGAGGAAGTGTTTGTCACTGAACAGAGTAGCTGCCCTCCCGAAGCTGAGCCCCAGTGTACCAGGAGCACCCCTGCCACATCTGGAAGTGAACTTTATCATGCAGCTATTCTCTTATCTGGGGAATGGCTTGATGGTTGACTAAAATTTTACACTTTAAGGATAATTTTCGGTAAATGAAACCATGGTTACTAGTCCTAAACAGGCTATATGCATTCCTATACAGGTGTTGTGTGGTTCTGCAAAGAGGAATTTGGCTCCCATACATCTTTCCTTGGCTGCTGAACTGGTGAGAGCAGAGGAGATTTCATAGAATGGCAGTGTATGTGTGACAAGTTGTTAGTTTTATTAATCTGACTGAAGTTTCTCTCACATTAGACAGGGTAATAGCCATAAAAGAAAGAAACTACTAAAATACCCTTTTTAATGAACTGAATTGCTAATGCTAAATTTCATTGCTGGAGGATCTTACAATAACATGGCTTTAAATGTGCTCTACACAAACAAACAGACTTTAGATCAATTTAGAAGTACCATTGGTATAATTTTATGTCTTGGTCACTAAAGAGCTGTCACTTGGAGAAAAGAGCAGAATTCCCTCTCCCAAACTGCAGGCAAAAATCACAGATGTGGACATCAACTCAAAAGCGTTCCTGGGCTTTTTGCTTACTAACAGACAGGAAAAAGGTATAGTGGTCCCTGGGAAAGCTTCTTAACCACTTGTCTCTGTGTTAGCTGTTATGAGGTACTTCAAGGAATGCTTGGAGAGAGCGGAGCTCAGCTCACTGTCCAGCACTAAGGTATCAGGAAAAACCCTGGGAGCTCTGACGGGCTGAGGTTAGGGTTAGGGTTCTGAGCCTCGGGAAGCTCAGGCCTGCTCTGACTTCTCGGTGAAGAATAACTATCTCCAAAGCTGTGTGCTACAGCTGAGAAGGACCCAGAAGATGCTGTTGTTCCTAGGTGCAAGGCATGGGCAGCCTTTAAATGATGAAATCAAAATGGGAAACAAAAGGTTTCATTCAGAAATAAGACTTGAAACTTACTTCAGATCTCCAGCAGGTAAAATGTGCTAGAAAATAGCAGTCATTCATCACCCCATTTTAGATACAAACTTTCTTGTGTAGTGATATCTGAGAGCTGAGGCAGAGTCAGTAGTTTCATTCAAACAGCATGGGTGAGTATGGCCAAGCATGGGAGGGAAGGTTGCAGGTAGGAAGCACATAGATCTGCAGCTTTCCCTGTTAGTAGTTGTCTCGTTGTTTAGCTGTAAGCTCCATCACCCACATGCAAAGACACTGAAACACTTGATTTCAAAAGATGCAGCTGGGTGTATTTTAACTACGCTTTGGCTGCTGTACTTAACAGCTTTCCAAAAGTCAGGTCCATATCGTTTGTGTCCCCTCCCTTTCTATGCATGCTCCATGACCTGTGGGTTATTATAAGCAGTGCCTTTGATAAAGGTAAAGGTTCCATGCAAAAGTTTCTCCTCCGACCTCACCCTGATTTTGTGTGATCTTAAATAAGCCCCCACAAGATGGGTAGTCCTTATTTCTTTTTGATTCCCATGGGAATTGAATATATTTCTCATGTGGATTTACTGGGCCCATTGCACAGCTGGAAAAGGAGGGCAGGCTGCAAGTGGTGTTGGTGAGAATTCAGCCACCAATTGACATCTTTGCTAAAGATGAATGTAGCTGTAATGTGCTGCTGGCCTTCGGGTCTTGGGTGGGTTGCTTTTAAGACACAGCCTGGAGGCAGCTTTACTAACTTTAGAGATGTATGATCAGATCTGCAGAAGCGATGCAACATGACAGTTTAAAATGAGGGAATAGTAATGCCAGTCTACTCCATTGCCTAATGGAATCATTCTGTGATTTATTGTTTTAAAAGATATTTCCATGTCAATAATATATTTGTGTATGATTAAGAGACCTCTTCTAGAGCAAAACCTAGAGATAAATGTGCCAATGTACAGGTAAAAATTAAGTAAACATTTTCTTTGGAGTTTCTTTTAACTACAGCCTTACAATCACTTGGATTTCTAGTAGCTTCTCAGTGCCAAGATAAGGACATGATGACCTTAAATCACTATGTGTAAAATGAGAAAGTTTCAGAGAGTTTTCTTTGTTTTACCATTCTGCTATTGTAAGTGTGATAGTGTCCTTTAGAAGTGAAACATGTTCAGAACTTGCTTTGAGAAATCCTGTTCTCCTGAATTACACTCACAAAAATCCCTCCTTGACCCCTCCATTGATACTGTATTGGTAGTCCTTATAAAGCACTGAAAAAGGCTTTGCCACAGAAGCAGTTATCTTGTGTCCCCAATGTAATGTTTGTTGACTGCTTGTCTGCTTTAGTAATGTGAAGAGAAATAACAAAATAGCAGAGGACATAAGAAGTGTGTATCTAACCAGGCTTTGTCATCCAGGGCTTTGGCAGATGGGTCTTCTCACTACTGCTTGCAGGTGAGCGTTTTGCTCTCACTGCTAATCTAGCTTTGGCAGGGAGCATAGAGGGGCCATGATTATCTGTAAGGAAAAGCACACAAAATGAGGCAAGATGTTGTGACCAAAGGAAATAAATGAGCAGATGGCATGCTAGCATCCCACCCGACCCTCCAGAGGGGCTGCTTGCAGCATAACCACCACTTACATGCATGTAGTTTTGAAGAGAGGCCAAATCCAAGAGGAGCAGGGGGAAGGTGATGTGCATGGGAGTATGGAATAGAAAGCAGTGGAAAAGAAAGATTGAGGCATGACAAAGAAGGAATTTTTTTGGGAAAAATAAGCAAGGTGAGACTGCAGCCAGAAGCAGCAGAGGGTAGGAAAGGAGCTTAGTGTGCAGATAACTGGACTTGAGACAATGAACAGCTGAATTCAGATGTTTTGCAAAATGAATGTTATGTTGCATGTGAGGCACCAAGAATTTTGTGAGCAAACGGTTACTGGCTGGTTCTACTAAATACAAATTACAGATTTTGTCCATATAAGAAAGCGAAGTGGAAAGAAAGGAGATAGGATGATGGCAGAAGACATCACAGCCAGGGCATCATTGCAGATTACAGTGAATTTGAGAGGACAAAGGGACTGGCAATGCTAAAGACAAGGGAAAACTCAACCTGTCAGGAATTGCCTCAAATGGGGAAAGCTGAGATGCTTTTTGTCATGCAAACAAGTAAGTAGAGACAGAACCTAATGCTTGCAAACTGATGGCTTTAACCTGCCAGAAAAGGGATTTAGAAGTGAGATGCTCTGGTTAAAGTGGCATTTGTCTTTTTTGGTGCTGGAAAAGAAACCTGTTTAAGTGTTTATGAAGGGGTGTAAACATCTATTCTCTAGTAGTCATTGGGACTACAGCTTCAATAAACATTGTTTAATGTTTAAACACAATGTACTGAAGTGGGATGCTAGAAGTTATAGTGCATTCAACTGCCAAAACTGCCTTTTCTTGGCCTGGAAGTATAAAGCAGGCAAAGAAAGTGCAATTTTCAACAGTGAGGTTTTATTGTTACTGACAAAAATGTGCAGTGAAATACCACAAATTGTGCACAATAAGGAAAATTTCTGCAGTCAAAAGGTCACTTGTATTGCTGTACTCATGAGACTACTTTACACCTTCAGTCTTAACCCTTCCTTATACCTTGTAATTGTCTTGAATGTGTGGTCTATAACTAGCACATCCTCCAGTTACTTCTTTAGAGCTCAGAAAGACTTGAGTGCAGAGAAACTGCAGGATTTTCTTTATTAAACATGCTTGTGTTAACCCAGCAGAATACCTGGAAGTTTGGGAGTGAAAATGGGAGTTACAAAGATCTGAATCTTCTTCAAGAAAGAATGGCGAAGGCCATTTGTCAGGGAAACTGGGAAGAGACGTGTCACAGCTATGCATGTCACTCTCTTTGTAATGGCAAGAACTCATGAAATATGATCAGTGACCTAAAAGATGAGTAGAATCAGATAATAACAATGTATGTTGAGTTGCTGGGTTGTGGAGTAAAATAAAAAGAGACTTACTGTTACACATAAATTTATGTTCAAAGAACTACAAGGAGTGCACTGAAGAAAGGTAAAAAAGAGAAAGCTTATGAGAAAGATTCTCATCCACAGGTACTTTGTAATAGCAAGTTTTATCCACTTTCATAGCTTTGGTGTGTGTTGTGCTAGAAGGACTTGGGTCCCGTTAGGAACAACAGTAAATGCCAGATCAAAATGATGTGTTGTATTATTACTGAGAGTATTTTATATCAGGAAGAATTTTGTGGGCATCAACCAGAAAGGAGAGATAAAACACTCATTCTTTGATCTTGGAGGCTGGTCATTCAAGAAAAAAGTCTCTAAGTTCATCATTTTCAATAGCTTTCTGCCTGTGATATGGTGCCTATTCATGTAAAGGCCAGAGACTGTTGGGCTGTGGAATGGTTACAAGTATGTGCATCAAATGCAGGGTAGATTGGGTGAAATTAGCCTGCAAAATTCAAATTTTAAAAGAAATAGCTGGAACATGAACATGAAACAATGGAAATTTGTAGTAGTAATAGAGACAAAGACTTCTTGCCCTTACTGCCTGCTTAAATCTCACCTTCCTGAGTGCAGTGTTCCAGTTATGTGCAGTATTAGTAAATCATAAGAATGGATTGCAGGAGAGTTTTTAGCCAAGGACCAATATCTGATCCCCTGTCTTATTTAGACTGAAGTGATAGTTTCCTAAATAAATACCAAAGCCTAGAAACAAACTGGAAGAAGAGGAGGGTTTGTAGAAAGACACGAGGATTTTCATGGAAGGTCCATTTTTTCACAGAGATGCAGGATTTGCTGCAGGGATGGGAGGCAGGGAGACATGACATATGGTTGTTGAATTCCTGGAAACCCAGAATAAGTCTTCATTTCATCATCTGCTTTAGCCTGTCTATAGTGCTTCCCAATGTCATAGTATGGAGTTCAATTGGGATAGCAGTAAGAAAATACATGGATTTCTGCAAATATGATTTCCACCTTCTAGAATAAATTCAAGCTGCTTGAATTCCTTAGATTCCAGTCTGGTGATATTGGTAGAGGGTGGTAACTTTTCCTTCCAGACTTGATGGGGTTATGATACACAATGAAATACGAGTTTGAGGATAGAGCCCAATTTGTTTTCAATATCAGATGAAGAATTACTTTTGTCAGAGCTTATTCAGAAGTATATTGGGAGGAGGGTCTTGTTATTGAGCTTATTCATAGGATTTGATGGTGCTGGCCCAGTTCTGGGTCTCCCAGGGACCACCACAAGCAGCTGGGTTTCAGGCCTTTTCAGAGTGCTTAGCTTCATAGCTTACTGAGACCAATGAAATACAAGAAGTTCCATCTAAGGATTAAGAGACTATTTTACCATAAGAGTGACTAAATACTGGAATAGTGGCTCAGAGAGATTGTGGACTCTGTCCTTGGAGATATTCAAAATTCAACCAGACACAGCCTTTGGCAACCTGTTCCAACTTAGCCTGCTTTGACCAGGGGATTTGAACTAGAGGATCTCCAGAGCCCCTTTCCACATCAATGATTCTACAAGTCTATGATTCTATGAATTCTTTTGTTCCTATAACTTTGTTGATCTCTGAATCAGAGCAAGAGGCTCACTGAATTGCTAGGTATGACAGAAAACATAGAATATGTAAGTAGCAGGTCTAAAAGCCAGTGGGAATCTTCTGCATATGAGAGCAGAACTTCATTACAGTGAGCCTACCCAAAGAATTATGTGGTTATTCTCATTTTGAAATCCTGAAATGCCATGGAAATTCTCTTGACAGGATGGATTTTGGGAATAGTACTGGCATTCCTCAGTCGTTTTCAAGAATTCAGGCTCTGTTCCCAGCTCTGTTTCTGGACTGCTGCATCACTCTGGAATGTATCCCGTTCCCTCTTTGTATTCTCTTTGCTGTTTCATAAAATGGGGAGCCTAACCTCCTTTGTGTGTGATACTGGAGTTTCTAGATAAAAACTGCTGCAGAAGAAATAGGTGCTCTCATTAAATCAAAAAGAGCAAATGTTGTGTGCTCTGTAGTAAATGTATGTCATATCTGGCAGAAGGAAGTGATGTTAATTAATTACTTTGACATGAAGTCATGATGTTGCAGACTGTATTTTAGATATCCAGATGTTGGGGTGTTCTTCTAGGGTGCAACACGTTTGAATGTATTAGGAGGTGCATTTTTTTCTTTGTGTATGACTATGACAAATTGAGGCACAGCCAAGCTGCTAAATTGCTTGAAGGCATCTTTCACGCTCCATCCATTACATGAGTGATAGATGGTATTAAACCTCTTTGTGAAGAAAAACACATTGTAGATAATGGAAAAGAAGTCATCAGCACTAATATTTATCCCAACTTGGTTTTGTATCTGCAAGACCAATGTTTTTTTAATTTACTTTTCATTCTCTTTTGCTTCATTTGCTTTGTTGTTGCAGAGGACATCTTGCATCTTGGGAAAGCGTTGGATCACATTTTGGTCACAGTTTTATTAATACAGAACTACACAAGTGGAATTATTCTGCATTCATATCGATGGGAATAAGAACTCAGCCATGTTACTCAGATCTTTAAACTCAATATTTAACATTTCCGAGTTGTTTCTTTATTATAGGTACAATTATTCTCATCAGAAATTTCTTCTAGTCTGATTACAGAAGGAGATTGAGGTAGTCTCCTGTGTGTCTCATGTCTCCTGCTCTGACCAATACCCCTACAACTGGTAGATTGGTAGAGAGTTCAAAGCCATCAACTTCCTGCAAGTGTGCAAAGTATTGTCTTGATAGAGTACAGGGTTAGGTGGCATAGTAAGGGTCTATTAATACTCAGCAGGTGTGGCAAGAGAGGGCCATGGAGAGGAGGAACTACAGATACAGCAAAGATACATGAAATTATACAGAATTTCATAGATTGCAATTTCATTGCGATAATGGGAGGGCAGGGAAATAGAACACAGACCTGTACATAGGAAAACAGGCTTTGTTATGTAAAATTTCAATCTCAACTGATTCTCAGGATCTTAGCAGATGCTATTTCAGGTATGGTTTGGGAATCCCAGTAATGTGACTATGTGGCCAGTGCACTGCCAAGGGAGGAAGTCACTTCCCCTTGAAAGATACATGGTTTTCTTTAGTTCTTTATTTTTCAATGGCCAGTTTGTTTTTCTTTTAGCCCAGTTAAGAAGAAATAAGCAGGCAGAGTCAAGATGAGAACCATGAGGTCAGATAAGAGAGATTTACACTCTGGGTGGGTGGATGGATGGATGGATGCAGGTGTCTTCTGTGCTTAGTGTTGAATTGGTTCTGCAGCTACTTAGGACAATTTTAATTAATATATGGTGCATGAACATTTGAATGTGCTGACTTTTCCACACAGCATTAAATGTTCTTCTATCATATCATTTTTGTCTTTGCCTTGGTAATTCTTGAGGACAGCTTTTAAAATTCAATACTAATTATTTCTTCATTTAATTCATTCTCAGATAACATTTTAGTTCTCTCTGTGTTTTCAATAGGAATTAGTTCTTTTTCTAAATCATTCTGTGCCCTGTTCAATCCCCTGTGCAAATCCAGCAGGTTTTAAAGTCCTGAAATGGAAATTATTCAAACTACATAAAAAAGGACGGTAAAACAAATAGTGTCTTCTCTTGGTATCAGCTTATGGACAGTTCTTCCTTCCTTTCAAATTTTTCATAGAGAACTCCTTAGTTGTCTTGTTACGTTTACTTGCCAATGATACCAAGATCTTTGATTCTCTCTTGGTGCATAAACTAACCTCATATTCAGATAGTACTATCAGGAATTTGTTACACTGGATGCTTATATTTTTATCAGGCTTATTCAGGAGTCAACAAAGCTCTCAGTGGAAACAGGACTTTCAGACTAACCAAATCACTTCTCAGTTTAAATGTTGTCTCAGGTTGAAGAGCAGAGGTGAAAAATGACTGATTTTTGGTGTTATTTACTTTGATAAGCCTTAAAAATGAATTGTTTCAATCCAGTAAAAAGACTGTCTTTTGAGAAGATGCTCCTATCAGTTGTCTTTTAACCACACAGTTCCTCAAATTAAGGTACAGGATGACTCCAGTCCTCATTTGCAGTTAAAAGCTGCCATACAGTGCTCTGCTATATATAAAAGTCCAAATTCTACTTTATCTGCAAGTCTTTCACACATTAACAAATAGGAGTAGCAGTATAGCATGTCAGAGCAGGTACCTGTCTAGAGCAGGAAATGTTCTGACTCTGTCAGTACTATTTTCTATGATGCTTCCTGTGCTTGTTGCACAACACAGAATTTCCACATTTCTTTACTGAAATTGAATATTTTCTTTAATAAAATAAGCCATGATCAGCACAAGTACATGAGTCATTCATCTTACATATGAAATTGAGAGTTTTGTAAAATTCAAGAAAGGCCAGTTAAAATTATAGTGAATTAGGTTAAAAATCCTATTTTTCTTCATTATTGATAATTTCTTCTTATACTTCCATTACAGTGGGATTCAGGAATGACACATTTTGAAGTTTTCTCTTTGTTATACAGCATTTTTGTGAAAAGATTACTCTGTGAATGGAAGCCTGTACACTGAGCATTTCCAGTGATGCTCTCAGTCCTCCATGAGGACAATATGACATTCCTCTACCACTTAGATTTCATTGAAGACCTCAAAATAGGACTCAGATCCAGCTCCTATCCATCCTAAATGAGATTTCAGTAGTTAATTGATGTGGTATAAGCTCTCTGCACAGAAAATGAACTTTACTTTCCCTGTACACTGCATAGGAAACATGTTCATCACCATCCAGCCACTCCATGACTGATTAGCTTCTATTTACTTCTCTCTCAGTGTCCTCCTCTAGAGCCACATATTTTCCCAGTTTCAATACAGAAATGGAAATCAAATGTCCAACCAGTCTGTGATATTTCAGAAGAAACAGACTTGAAAACCAGAACCATGACCAGAAGAAATGTTTAGTGTGGGCCACTCCTCAGATATCTATGAGCTGATTCTGTCTGTGCAGTTCTGACTGTAATTGCACTTTAAGTAAGTGAACAGACCAGCCTCAGTTGCAGGATTGTTTGTTTTACTGTAATTAGGTAAATTAATCAGTACATTAGCTTCCTAACGCCCAGCACTGTTCTGAAGTGAATTGCAGATATTCACTATTTTGATAAGATTTAAAGAAGCAAAACCTCCCCAGCCAGTCAGTGCTCCACAGCTACAAGAGCTCTGTAAATGTGTAAAAGCTTTAAAACTGCAGACAGAAAATGTACAGTACAGGGAAAGTTACACTTGGGTTATTTTTTGGTTGTAAGAGAAAGAAACAGGTTGTTTGAGTTAGTTATTACACTTGCATCTAAATAGACTCATAGAATCACAGAATGGTTTGTGTTGGAAGGGACCTTAAAGCTCCTCCAGCTCCAACCCCTGCCACAGGCAGGGACACCTTCCACTGGAACAGCTTGCTCCAAGCCCCTGTGTCCAACCTGGCCTTGAACACTGCCAGGGATGGGGCAGCCCCAGTTTCTCTGGGCACCCTGTGCCAGCGCCTCAGCACCCTCACAGGGAAGAGCTTCTGCCTAAGAGCTCATCTCTGTCTCCCCTCTGGCAGTTTAAATCTATTCCCCTTTGTCCTACCTCTACATGCACTTGTAGTGGGTAATATTACATATAACACCTACATGCCCTTGTAAGATGTAAATATGTAAGCATCAGTGTATAGCTAGCCTTGGCCTAACCTGTAGTTAATGAAACTATATTTCAAAAACATAATGCAAATGGCTTCCTCTCTGTCTTTTCTCTGCTTCCAGTGCTCCCACTGACATCACTTATATGATCCCAGAAGCTACCTTCTGGGTGATGGTTCTGCCAGTCTTTTTAAGGTCCAGAGTCTCCCTTACCAGAATACTTTATATGCAGCCCCCTGATGTTAACAAAGGAACATCTGACAGTTTATGGTAAATGTAGAGTGGTGCCTTAAATGAGGCTTTCTGGATTCTCCCAACTCACCCACTCTTTGATGTCAGGCTTTCACCACGCTGTTTCTCTGGACACAGTAAACATGAATCAGTCCTTCTGTTCTAGTAGCTGGGTGCCATCCTGTATCTCATTAGAGGAACGAACTAACAGCGAAGAATGTCACATTACTAAAACTTTTTTGTCTCTCAAGTAAATAGAGGGCAGAAAGCAGGCTTTCTTCATTAGAAAGGGAACCTGGATTTTTATCAAGGCATGGCTGGCATCACCAGGTCCTCAAGTACCCTGGGCATAAAATGCTACTACCACAGCAGTCTGAAGTTAAGAGATGATCCTTTGTGCTGGATCCAGACCTTTTGTTCCCATGTCCCTCTTTGTTCTCTTATTGTCTCACATCTCATTTTTCTCTTGTCTCCTGCTTTTATCCATTCTTTTTCTTTGCTCCTTTATTGCCCTTAATGCCAACTTACTCCTGGGTGGAGGTGCATCAGATATCTTTGCTCTCATCCACAACCTGCCTTACGGGCAGAGGCCACAGCCTGGTTTCAGAATTGGCCTCCTGAGCTGGCAGCTCTGCGTGGTGAGCTGCCTTCCTGATTGCATATCCACTGGGCAGGGAATAAAATGGGTTTCAAGGAGCTGCCTACTGTTTTGCCCACAGGAAGATGTTGCAATAGAGCAAGGAAATGGCTCTCAAGCAGAACAGTGGTAGGATTTTAGTACCTCGAGTTCTCTGTTATTCCCTGTCTTTCCTCGATTGCTCTGGTGCTGCTTAGGTAGCCTGGCTAAGAGCCAACAACACCATTTTATATAACAAGAAGATTCCTTTAATGTATTTCAAAATGACAGGCTGCTTTTTCAGGCCATGCATCCAAATAACATTGATTCAGTGTGGTTACTTTCTTAGCTGAGTCACTATTCAAGAGGCAACTGCTAAGTGTGCCACCAGTGTCACATTGTGGTCTCCTTCTCACATAATAGTGGAAAACAGAGGGCAATCAGAAGCACTTATTTAATGTAATCTGCATTACTTGAATTCAACATTTGCAAAGGATGCCAGGCTGACACCCCAGGGGACTCGAGCAATGTAGTTCTATATTTGAACTTTAAGTGGGGGAAGGAGAAGAGTGGGAAAGAAAAAAAGAGACATTTATAAATTAGGTTTATAAGGCATTTTCTGAAATTGAGGACATAAGGGTCTATAGGCACAAGAGGGTTTGTACTGACTTTAGTTCTAGTAACGGGCTGAGGTTTGTCTGCAAAATCAGGCATTGCTGCTGAAAAGCAGCATAGTCACCATCTGAGCCTGCCTGGAGAATGGCTTTTCAGTACAGGTGTCCCTGTTCCACAACCACAATTAGAATGAACAGAGTCTTCATTTCTTTAAAAATTAAACCCAAACCAAGCGCAGATGCTGGCAGGTTTTGAGAGCAGGTGGATGATTAGTTCTCTGACTCTGACCATACACTGCACTGAGTCTCCTGGCACACGGCACCTACCTTGTGTCTTTTGTTTGCTTCTGGTCATTAAAAAGTAATTAGTGACATTAAGGAGGTTTTCTGACGTAATGCACTACCTTTTGGAAAAATAAGATGGATTTTAGTGAAGAGTCTCAAGTTAGTTCCTAGAGAATCAGCTTACATTGTATGTTAGATATCAGATATGCACAGAGAGATCTCTTTGTTTGCCATGTGTAGTTAATGCTTCAGGAAAGAAGAAGCTGTAGCTTCTGCAACCTCCTTTGTATTGCACTGAATGGTGTGGAGGGCCTGTTCCTCACTCTGATAGAAATTACTACAAGACTCCAAAAGTAAGGTCTTAGCTGTGTCTTGAGAGAAGTGAATATGCAAATATTCTTTCTAGTTGTACGGAGTTGAATTATTTGTATCCAACATAATTTTTTATGCACTCTTTTGTTTAGCAATTAATATTTAACAGTCTCAAATTAAACTGTCAAACAATATGGTCTTTGCAATACAGTTTTAAAGTATCTACTAATCCTTCATACTCTAATATAGTAAAATATTCAAGTGGCTAATGTAAGTGGTGATTTAACTTGGTTATATTAGTATAAAGATGAGGTTTCATAATCTTCTTTATTTTACTCAGGGTTAGTGTGACTGCCCCATCCCTGGCAGTGCTCAAGGTCAGGTTGGACACAGGGGCTTGTAGCAAGCTGCTCCAGTGGAAGGTGTCCTTGCCTGTGGCAGGGGTTGGGCTGGAACTGGGTGAGCTTTAAGGTCCCTTCCAACCCAAACCAGTCTGGGATTCGATGGAAATTTGAGTGCATGGTTGCATTAGTGATTTTTAGGTGTTCCTTCAGTGGCTTTTCTCTTACACCCATGTGTGGGCTGCCTGGAAAACTGTCTCAACTTATATTCTCTAGTTATAAGCACTTTGCAACTTTGAGCAATAATCTTCCTAACCTTTGCTATGGTTGTGTCCTTGATATAATAGGGAAGGTAACACATTAATAGTCACATGCTGAGCTCTGGCTGTAGCTGAGATTTAATGATATTTAACTCTGGACCTAATTTCAGTTTACAAGCGATTACATGCTGTCCTCTGGGACATTGCTGCAAAGAATTTCTAAACAAGTTGCAAAATAGTGATGAATTAACTTGTAGCCTTGTCAAAATCAATTATCTTACATGACAGCTCAACTACACTTTTCTATTTGCTGCACTGCAGCATGCTAAACATCAGCCAAAGCGTAAACATAAAGTCCTTGTATGTCAGACTCTGCAGTAGATTGATCTTGCATTTCATGTGCATGCAAATCTCCCTTAGGCTTAATGGAAATGTTTTACTTACATTTGCAACAAGAAAATATTCTTTCCTGCCATGTTTGCAAACTGTTGCACTGTGCAATCCTATAGATTTGATATAATTTGATCAAAACATTCTTGTGGAAGTTGTCCTTAGTTGAGCAGAGTTAAAATCCTCCCTTCAGATTGATTCTGCTCAGACAGTGCCAGGAAAAGATGCTCAGTGAGATGCAGGATGAAAACTCATGCTTCAAGGCAGAGGCTGATCGCCAGCCAGGCAAATGAAATGATGCCTCCTCCTGTGGTACCATGGAGCTGTATCTAGTCTTTTTACAAGGACATGTAGGGAATAGTAGATAGGACAAGGGGGAATGGCTTTAACATGCCAGAGGGGAGATTGAGACAAGCTGTTATGCAGAAGCTCTTTCCTGTGAGGGTGCTGAGGCACTGGCACAGGGTGCCCAGAGAAGCTGTGGCTGCCCCATCCCTGGCAGTGCTCAAGGTCAGGTTGGACACAGGGGCTTGGAGCAAGCTGTTCCAGTGGAAGGTGTTCCTGCCTGTGGCAGGGGGTTGGGAGCGGATGAGCTCTAAGCTCCCTTCCAAACCAAATCATTCTGGGATTCTATGATTCTGTATTGAGGAATTTAAATTTCCCAGCCTGGAAAACGTGGTGTGATTTAGTTGCACACACGGATCTGATCAGCTCCTGCTGTTTATAAGACACTTGCTCTGCACAGAGCTGTTCAGAGTCCCAAGCACTTACGAAGGCAAGACTCTTCAGTTCCTCCACAGTTTGTAGTTTTAAAGACTTCACCACATGCTGTGTGCAAAGAGACATTGTCTGTGAAATAGGTAATAGACTCTCTTACAGAATTCTGCAATTATACAATTATAAAATGCACAGAGCCACTTTATTATAGTTTATAGATAAAATACTGTTAAGCTGACTGGGTAGCATTATGCTGTAGGCTTATGATTGGCTTCAGAGAAATAAAAGTAAAGATACATCAACATCTGTTTCGGTCAAAAGCACTGCAGGAAAGGCTGCTCAGAGCTTTGAGTTGTGTAGTGCTGGAAATGTGGTTTGCAGGTTTAGCTCTTGAGTTGGCTCTGTGTAGAGGCCTGTCAAATGTTACTACAGAGAGAAGTACGTGGAGGACTTGTATCGTTTCCAAGCTTTAATTTCTCCGATATATTTTGGAGAACAAGTGTTACTGAAATACTAGATATTCCTGCCAACAGACTACTGAACCAGGAAAATACTATTTCAGATGTGGTATTGGTAGATAATGAAGATAGAATAAATGACCCAAGCATGGAAAATAATGTCAGGCTGAATAATGACTGTTGGGTTCATTTAAATCCTAGAGAAACAAAAGGAAAAAAGAAAAATAATAAGTATGTATAAAACAAACATTGAAAACAAAATAAATTAATCTGCAATGTCTGTTGGCCTGGAACACTTGGGAATTCTCATATGGTGGATGTCCTGAGGTCCAGGTTCTGAGGTGACTGTCAGGAATTGCCAAGTTCAGCTTAAGAGGCAGAAACTTGTAGCTGGGGACCCTAGAGTCAATTTCATATTAATTATCAAAGGAGGAGATAGTAAATAAGACAAGAACTGTAAGGAATAGAAAAAAAAAAAACCTGAAAAAAGGACAAAGCTATGACTTAGAAATCAAAGTATGCTAGGGGTATCTGGTATAAAGTGTGATTTGCCAAAAGTCAAGCTGAGCTATGGCTAGCCTGGGCTGATAGAGAAAATAGCAGCTGTGTAGGTAAAAAGAGAAAAGGATGGGAGAGTCCTGCTGTAGTGGAACCGGAGCAGAACACTGGTGTCACCCAAACCAGACAGTTTTCTGCAAGAATGATGAATGTGGGATCACAGAGAAGATGAGCAAAAGGGAAAGAAATAACCGCAATGGAAGTAGGAGCAAAGTTTGCAGACATGAGTATACTCATGTAGAAGTCAGATGGTCTGCCAGCCTTGTTCTGGAACAACAGCATGTGAAATCTGGCCTGATAGCAAGATGTGTTCATAAACCTTGCTGAGGTGAAAGGGGTGCAGGTCAGAGCCCAAGGGATGCTGACCAGGTTCTTGCAGGTATTGCACATTGGGTGCTTTAATGCTTAAAGCAGAGTTCACCTATTTGAAGTTACACAGTGCTTTGATGTAGCAGGGTGATACAGCAACGCACCTAAATCACAGTGCAAGTGTAAATTACACTTAGCAGAGTGTAGCGATTGCAGTAAATCATTGAATCACAACACAAACATGAATTTCATTACTGGTCTCTAAGTGTGTTCCTGTCACTGCCTCCCCAGTTGCTGGACATTGTTCATTTTCTGCATTCCATGTTGGGTTGAGCCAGGTGCGCACTCCCCATGCTGCTTTAGTGAACTCAGGAAGACACATATTTGCATTCTTTTGGTTAACTCAGGGACAAGCAGTTGCACAACTGGCTGATCCACTCAGCTTGCATAGATCTATATCCATTGGTCTAGAACACAGCCTATCCTCCCAATTCCCTTCTTGTTGAGAGAAGTTCAGCTTCCTTTGGACCCACCATGGCCAGTCACTCATTCATCCCTCAGCCACAAGGGCATGTGGCCTTTGCTGCTCTCTGTAGAGTCTTCTGTTGTAAAAGATTGATTGGTCACACTACAGTGTACTTGAAGAAAATCAAACATAGCTGCTGCATTCAAATGGGTGGAAATATAATGCACGTAGCTAGAGGCCTGTTCTTCCAATCTCAGTAATATAAACAGCATAGAACATGTTTTGAAGGAAATAAGAGAATAAAATGCCTGGAAGTAAATGAAAAATGGGTTAAAATACACCATATATTTATCTAACGTAGATAGTACTAAAAGCAGCTGATAGCTTGCTTTGATAAAAGAACCAATTTTCCAGGCAAAGGAAACAGTGAAAAATGCTTTGAAAACATAAAGAAGTGGAGGCAAATTGCTGGCTGATGGGTTCACTGTGAACATGGCCTTCCCTTTAATTCTGTAGCTTGTGGTATGTTAAGAAAAAGTGTTTGGTTTATTTGTATGAAAATATCATCATGAACCATGTAACATGTACCAGGAAGCCAGCCACATTGTGTGTGCAGTACTGGAGCTGCCTCCTGCTTGCCAAATACAATTCAAGTTGTGTGGTTGTGGGGTGTACATCCATCACGCTACTACAGGCATTGTGTGCCAGAAGAGGAACCCTTGTTCCTCAGTTTGTGCGACTAGCATTCAAGTGAACCTCAGCCCCCATGTCCAGGATCCAATTTCCCATCTCGGATGCTCTTGTTTACTGACTGCTCAGTAGCTAATAAACTGCACATGTCTTGTAGGAAAATATATAGGAAGGGCAAAGGTGGTGATGGGGGGGAATATGTGTATGTAACTGCAGAAAGCAGAACAGAGCCTTTAGTCTTTGTAAGAGGATGTTGCAGAAGTTTGAGATGTGCCATTGACACAGTATTTCTGAAAGAACATTTGTTTTCTGATGAAAGCCCCTATTTAGGACTTCACAGCTACTTTTTAACTACTAACTCAGCCACAGCATTGACCTCTATGGGCAGTTGAGAGTCTGCAGCTCACAGTGCAGGATGTCCCATTATGAAGCCTCTTCCCATGAATGTAAAGATTGTTTTCATACGGGGTGCATCCAATTCCTCATCTTGTTGACAGCTCCCCAAGTCCGTTGATAGGCATTGCTGTCTCAGTCAGCATTTCAGCTTAAAACACACTCCTGTTGAACATTGCATGTTAGTTAGAGCAGTTGGTTTCTGGCTGGTGTATGTAAAGAACACTCTTTTATTTAAAGTAGAAATGTATTTTTTTTATAAGATTGAATTTGGCTGTTTGCCTTATACAACAATTCATCATTATTTATGCCTAGTAGCAGCAGGAGGGACACCCCAGGAAGATCTGGACTCACTTGTGACAATGATTTAGGTATCTGGACTGGACTGACCCATCAGAAGTTTCTGGGTGCTGTAATCCTGATGTAGGTGCCTGAAAGCAGCTCCCATGGAAATCTTATCATGGGGATTTATAAGGATCATGGAACCATGAAAGGTGGCATGATGCACTTATAGTCACCAAACTGGAACCTGGAATGGGACCTCTGCCCTCAGAGTTCATGTCTAACATCACCACTCTTCAGGTTTTCAGGCACTTTTATCAGGAGCAGTTAGTATTTTTGCCTTGGACAGAGTCTGAACATTTCATCCACAGAACTTCATTGTGCTAACTCTGTTTTTAACTCTTACTTAATAAGGAGGAAAGGGGTTTGTTAACACACTAAACTGAGTGACATTCCACTCCTGGAAGGCAATGGAAGGTTTGGAATTTACTTCAGTAGGGTTACAATTTTATGCACAACATTCATTTCCTTTTTCAGGAATACTCATGTCTGCTCTAAAGTAAATAAATATTACCATGGAAAGTTATCCAACTGCAATTACTTTTTGCATTACATCCTAAATATCTACTTGTACATGACATTTACTAAAGAAAAACACTTGCAAATTACATGTTTGATTAACATTACATCTTTCACAGTTTAAAAAGGGTATGGTAATTGAAAGCTGCATTACTTAGAAACCATGAACTTTATTTGAGCTCTTCTCTATAACTAGAGATCTTCCCTTTTTTATTGAATATTTCACTCTGGATTTATGAACATTTGTAATAGGTGGAAGGAAAGTCCTCTTAAAGCAAACATCCCATAACATGGAGGTAATGAATATTTCCTGATTTGTCACTCAACAAACAAAGGTGAGCAGGAAAGGAAAAGTGGGTGGAATGACGGTTCAGGGTTTGCACTATTAGTACCTTGCACAAGGGACCATCTACAGAGGGCCTACCAGCAGTACTCTCTAGCATGTCATGAGTGCACAGTTTTGCATTAGCCAAGTGTGAAAACAGACATTGCCTTTGAAAACAGATACCCTTTATAAGAGGTAATAATTTAATTCCATCCTTGCAAGCCTTCTTCACAGGTAAAACAATATCCTGGGATATTATTCTTGTGAAATAACACTTAAATACTGTTCTTTCAACTCTGATGTCCAGATCCCACACTGATGCAGGTCCAATGACTTCAGCAATGGATTAGTTGATCCCTTCTTAGAATTGGTTTCTCTAGGTGCTGTTAGGTGAACTGAAAATGAAATTGAAAGATGTACTGCTTCATGAAGTACATTCTGACTTAGAATAGAGCTCCTCTGTTTTGGGAGTGAATATACTGGGAATACAGCAGCATTCCTATAGGAATTTATTTGTATTGTCTTCCAATTTCTGTATCAAAACTAAGCCCAAAGTTAGACAGTTACTGTGTCATTCGTGTTTGTCTTGGTGGAACCTGCAGCTCCTTAGCTGGCTGGGAAGTGAGGTGGGTAACTTCTCTGCTTGGGGGACAGGGTTAGCATGAAAATGAATAGGAAAAAACCTGGCTCTAAACCTAAATCAATCTTACCTGTGCTCTTCTGTTGCCTTCTTGTGATACATGTGTGACATAAATTCTCAAAATCTATTTTTATGCTATTGCCAGCAGCCTAGAAGTCAAGTAAATAGGAATTATGGAAGCTATAATGGCATCGCTTATGAGTAGATAAAGGAAAAGACAAACATGTCCATACACTGCTTATAAATCTGTTATAAACTCTGGTCTACACTTTGCTACAACACTCTTAATTTAATCTCCAATGCAGTGTACAGTTGATACAGTAAAGAAAATTTACCCTGCATGAAAACTGTGAAACAATTAACTTGTTCAGATGCTGGAATCAATTTCTGGATGTGTGTGTATATATAAACCTCCAAGAGCTTTTGAAGATATGATGGTCTTGTAAGGATGAGAGTTGTAAAATCAGATAGCTGTTCATTTGAATTTGTTATTCATCTCTAATTGCAGCTGGTTGTTAAGGAATGCTCGCTCGCAGCAGGCAATGCAAGGGCCAGGATACAGAGCAGGTTACAGATTGCACCTTGGGACTGCTGCTGCAGAAACAATTACTGCAGGGATGTGCACCTGTTGGCAGTAACACTGCACATAGTGCTCAAGGCATGACGTGGTTCTAAAGTTAAAGTCATGCATCAAGAGGTTGTAGCCCAGGTTATTTGTGTACCAGTTAAATGTCTTGTCACTGGATAATAGCACTTTATGTGCAGTGCAGCCCTGAGGGAGGGATTCAACCTATGAAACCCAGTTTGCTGTGTTGGGAAGTGTAATTCTTTGGCAGTCCTCTCAGTGGGAGCAGTGGGCAGTGTTTTGACGACTCTGGTCTGTCCGTGTTTAGTATTTTACATTGAGCCCCTCCCTGCAGCTGCCTTGTGAGGTTTCGACGTTTTACCTGCCACCCTTCCCTCTGGCATACGGTGTGGTCCTGAGATGTTTGTTACTCCAGAAAAGATCTGAGTAAAGAATAAGACTGAATGGAAACAGGAGTTGTGTGAGAACTCCTTTAGAACATGAATGCACAGTTAAGTTCTGTCGAAGTTTCTTCTTTCAGATAGGAGTTTGTGGGTTTTTTTAACCCCTCAGGCTACTCAAACCACATTCATTTTACTTTCTCATCTCATTATTCAGAGATTTGCCACACAGCTCCCGGTGGCATTCCTAGAAATGTCATGACTTTTTTCCTTTCCTAGGGGCTTGGCCCTGTGCAGCATGCTCATTTTCAGTAAGCTGTGTTGATTAATACCTGTATTTCTATCCATTTTATTTCTCAAATGGCCTTTGCACTCACTGGAGCAGCAAGGTCACGGAGCATTAGAATGAAAACTGTAAAGTCTCACAGTCAAAGCACTTAGTTGAAGAATAAATAAATAAATAAATAACATAAACCCTTTTTAGGGAAAACATTAAATAAAATGAATCTAAGGAGAACATTGCACTTGCACTATCAGGCCTTTGAAGTACAGTTGTGTAATGCATTATTTGTTCTGCATCTGGCCCTGCTGTAATAGCAGCTAATGGGGGAGGAGCTGGATAGTTGGAGACCTTTATTCACAAGGCACAACCAAGAGCTTAATTCCCTTTGAGTTCACTTAGAAGTGGATTTTGGGTGCTCTCCCTTCCCTCTTCATAGCCTACTCCACAAGTTTCCCTTTGCAGGGACAGAAGGCATTGTTTTTTATATATTTGCATCTGCTGGTGTTTTCACCAGGCAGATCATATCTGGTAAGGATCTTCAGAGTGTTTTTCATTCCTATTGTTTCATCAGAGCTATAATTTAGGAGTAAGTCAAAGAGAAAAATCCACCTTTTAGCTCTGCTTCTAATTTGGAATCCTAACAAGGAAGCAAGTGTGAGTTTTTTGTGATGGATGAGCTGAATGGCTGATCTCTGCTGTGTGTTCGGTGGTCAAGATATGAATCCTGAGGATATATCTGCTGAGTACATTGTCTTGTGAGGGAATGTCTCTGGTAGCTGGAGCAGATGACTGACTCTCATGACTGGGATAAACCTGCTTCACTCCAGTGGCAAGTTCTGCCAATGGACCTTGTGTAGGATCAGGGCTGGTTCATTTGCTACATCGTGCTTCAGTATCCTCACTCAAATGATGGAGATATAAAAACTTCAGCTAAGATTTAATATTAAAATGCCTCAGGTTTCTTCAGAAGTTTGTGTATGAGGGGAAAGAACTACTCCATCGCTTCAACACACTGCTCAGTGAAACCGCTTTAAATAGCTGTAAAAAATGTTTACTTGAAAGTTGTATAAACTCTCGCTACTGAACGTGATTAGGGAGGATTCTCTTTCAATTTTACTGTAATTCTCATATTTGCTACTGACAGCCTATCTACACCATATAAATAATCTCCAGAGCACCTAATTTAGTACTATTACAGTCCAGATGAAATGTTTATGTAATTTCCCTTCTTTTGATATAAACTTCAGACACAGAGAGAAAATTGACTGTAAAAATGACATTGTAGGACTCTATATTTATCTTCTCTCAGTGATTTCCATAGCAAATTTACTGTGTTTACCAGTTGAAGGCTTTTTTTCCTCTTGCCTGATTGTAAGCATGGCAAACTGAGCATGAAATTGTAACATCATGGTGTCTTTCTCCAAATCACACTTGTCACACTTGTAATCTCAGTAGAGGCAAAGACAGATTTGGTGTCTGGGCTGCACTTGGAGCAGTGAGCCTTCTGTAATGTAATTATGGAAAGGCTGTTTTATTAAATGATACCCCATCTCTGCTATTCTTAGTCTATAGTCGACAAGGGACATGTTGATATTAGTATTTACTGTGCAGCCCCATTCAGGAGCTGGCACTTGTTGCAATTGGCATTGTATTATCAGGAGGCAAAATTTGCAACCTTTGCCTCCAAGTGGTTAATCCCATGTGCATCCTTTGGTGCTTAGAGAGAGGGTTCTTTTCTTCAGGGCAGTAATAAAATCCTTTTTTGTCTCATTGTCTATCTGCAGGCTGAGAGCTCCAGTATTTCTGGATATTCTGCCAGTCTGTTGAAGGCTGTTGAAATTGGCCAGTGAGTTAAAACAAGAGGGTGGGAGACAGGCAGCAGGCACAGACACCCAGGGACAATATAAATCCTATTCCAGTAAGAAAACAAAAGAGATCTTTTCCACTACAGATCTTGCACTATTAGTGCTTTCAATTCAGCATCGTTTCAGCTCAGATTCTTGTTGGAATACCCAAGGACTTTGGTAAGACAAGGTAAAACTTGTCAGAATTGTTTTGTACAATTTGCAGGAGATCAAAACTCTGGTCTCAAGCAGTTAGGAAAACCTCAGCAAATCCACTGAAAGCACTAGGCAAACTGTCATAACCACCTACCCCACAAGGTCTAATTTTGTACAACCCTTAGCAGAGTGGATATATGTGTGGATCGAGAGATCTGATGGATCTGGAGTTGTGTAGTGTAGATACATTTAAATATCACATAGATTTCATAAGGTTCAGAGTATGTGCTCAGGATGAGATTAGGCAGCATATGGTCTTGGTATCTGTGACTGTCAACACATCCCTTCTCCCTTCATCCATAGAAAACTGTCTTCAAGTGGTAGTTTGCTAGTGGGGAAAAAAATCACTTATTTATTGGCAATCTACTCAGAAAGCCAAGCTTAAAAAGTGAAAGTGACATATTAGAAACTATCAAAGATCCAAGATTGATCAAATATGCTAATGAAACTGTTCTGGTAAAGGGCTATGTTTAAAGGGAATGGTGTCCCCATTTTGAATAATAACTAGTGCATTTCTGTGCTTTTATTTTGTCCACAGAGGCCCATTCAGTTAACATTCAGTAACAATTTAACACATAACCTCTGCACTGCTCCACCACTCTGTTGTCTTAGTGCCAAAGAAGACCCAGTGTTCAGGTTCCCTAGGAAGTGGAGGTGAGAGTTTCTGACTAACACCCGTTTTTGGTGTGCAATAAATGGAGTCAAATTGGTGATCACTGCTGCTTCAAATAGAGTGCTACTTCTTATTTATGACATCTTAAACAAACCACTTCAAACTTGTCTTTTAGTGCTGGGCACTCATGTTATTGGCCAAGTCCTTGATAAAAACAGGGGTTGATCTGTAAGAGTCAGTTTTACGCAGGGATTTTTCTCTATTTTATTTCAAGGGGTCTATGATTAATAAATGCTAAAGAATAGTCTTTTCTTTTACTGATGTACTTCCCATTAACATGAACTCATTGCTGTGATGATCACAGTAATACAGAAGGTGTCTCTGTGAATTCTGGATTGTGCAGTTAGACCTAAGCCTGCAGCATTCCCAAGCCTCACTGCTGCAAAAGCCATGGAGTGTTCATAACTCCAATTTATGGCTGGCAATTAGCTTTCTAAACCCACCAACCTTTCAACCTCCTTTCTCTTCTCACTGGGGATAATATTGACATTTAGAATCTGCAGAAAAATGCTGCAGTAAGAAAGTGAATGTTTTCTTAATGGAGACTTCTGCCATCTCTGTGAGAGTGTAAATGTATGTACACAATTTGCATGCATTTCACTAGATCTATCCTGATGAATTTCAGTGGTCTGTTTTATTCAGGAGAAGAAATAGCTAATACAGTCACCATAATTGAATGAATATTAGTTTAAATATTCTAATGTGGGAGAAAATCATTCTCTGTGGAAGGCCAATATGAGCCTGTATACCTGTGAAATCACATTTCAGTGCTCAAAATAGACCTGAAGCAATACATAGACCTTTTGTTTTCTTCTGGCATAGAGATAAGGTCCACAAAAAACTTGATGACAGTAATGTATCCAGTGCACTCGTGAGCCTGTCACCAACTGGAATCGTCTCCTGGTTCCCTTTTGTTCTCTTTGGGTTAGCCATCTGTTGCCTTCTGACTTAGACAAGAAGTATGTCTGTGTTGCAGCCAGGCTCTGTGACAGTGGGGTATGTTCATGTACTCTCCACATTTCTTGGTTGACATGTGGGGGATTTAGCATAAACTGCACAAGCCCACACAGGAGTCCAAGTCAATATTGGGTGCAGGCAAGACTAACATCTGCGAGCTAGCTAGTATATATCAGGGCAGGCTGCCTTCACACCACAGCATGACAGCCTCAGCTCCTGATAGCCACTTATTTGGGCAGAGACTGCAGTTTAGCTCTGTGTGTGTCATATTTAGCCCAGCAAAATAGGAGGACACAACTACCAATGAGATGAATTTCCTCTGACGAGCTGCCCCCCATCTTACCCATTCCTTTATTTGGGACTGTGGGAGCAATCAGGACACTCAGCATTTCACTATTAGAGCAAAGGTGGGTTTACTCCAAGCTAAATCCTTCAGGAGCTGCTTCCTTACCATATACTGTTCCAAAGCCAGCTTTACCTTTAGCTGTGTCTTCCCTATCAGTAGCTTTTAGGTAAAGAATAGAGAAAAGTTTTAGAAAATTGGATAGCATCCTGCTATCCTAGTGAATCCCAGCAGACACCTTCCTGTCTATGCATGTGCTTAGTTACTTATTATGGTCTTAGTTGGAAGACTTATAGCAAAAACTGTCCAGCCTCTTCTAAAATTGACATATTATATATTGTTTATTATGTAATAAGATTTTTTATTTTAAGATTTTTTTATTTTTTTTTATGGCAGGATGTTTATTATTCAGTGAAATTTGATTTTTAGACAACTCCAGAGATTTAAGAGAGTGGCAGAGCTGGTACAGAACAGAGCAGTAGGGCAGCAGGTATTCCTAGAACAGTCTAGCTGGAATAACCCAAGAGCAGAAGCTTTTGTAACTGAGATGCCCACTATTTGTACCATGGCACAAATGACACTTTGAGGAGAATAAGGGCATGATATAAGTAGGAAAAGAGATAAGATGTGCATTATTACCCATCCTTTACCAAAGGCAACTTTTACAAAAGTGACATATTCCATTTCTTTCTATGAAACCTTCAAGGAACAATGTGATCCACCTTGTCTCAATCCTGAAAGGAAAGCTCTGGTCCACAAATGATCAAGCTCAGTATTAGCTTTGCTTTCATGAAAGGTTACCTGTAGAGTGCCTCACATTCATTGGGAAATTTATTTCCTGATGAATCCAATTTACATTAATGTGGGCTCATTAAAAGATAATTATTGTGCTGAGAAGAGGACCACAGCATACATCAATAGAACATCTGTAATTGTTTTAGGCTTATGATCAAGAGATAATTCTGAGTTCAGCTTTTCATAATGCTGCTCTTATAAATGTCAAAACTGGATTCTTATTGTAACAGCTATGGCAAAACTTAATTACTAGGATAATTATTATCAAGAAGCAGCTGCCCAGCACCAGTTCACCTTCTCTCCATTAGCACAGGATAGAGAGCTTGAATGTTTTAACAATTAGAACTTTGAAAGAGACTGCTAGGGTCATAAATGTTGAAGTATCTGGATCAGCTAAGTTTTGCTTAGAACAAAATAGCACATTTTAAGTAAGCATGTGGAAGACACTGTTAAACAGTGGTCCAGCTGCAAAACTGTTCCATGCACATTCCCATTGATCAAATTTGAATAGATTTAGTGAAGATATTACCTGGAAAATTTGTTTTTGTCTGGTGAATTTTGTTCCATGTTTGGAATTAGATATTAGAGTTTTGGTTCTTTTAGTTGACTCACCCTCTGCTTGAGTTTACATTATAATAATTAATGGATACTGGCATTTACATAGCTGTATACCTTCATGTTCAAAGAATTTCACAGCGTTAACTAATTAATTATCACAGCGGCCACATAAATCAAGAAAATACACTGTACAAAAGAGCTTATGCTCTTTAGCCCTGCCTTTCCAGAATAACAGCTCAATAATTCCTTCTTGGTGTATGTAACAGATGCTTGATGAAGGAAAGAAGAAAGGGAAACAGGAAGAAGCAGAAGGGCAGATTGAGGATCTAGTCCAGTGCTGGAAATCACTGGAAACTTGTATGTGTGAGGTGGTGTAGAGTGTCCATGTGTACTGTTGGAACAAGAGTTAGTTCTTTTCTCTGGCATGAAGTATGCATCACTGGTAAACTTATTTAAATAAAACCCTTTGAGGGTCAGAAAACCAAACCAGTGATGAACAAATCATGAACACAAGTACTAAGGGGGCTCTAAGTGTCCAGCAAACCCAAAGGACTAAAACAGAAGAGAAAAAATATCAGCACCATTTGATGCTAAAAGGTTTCCTTTCTGGTTTGTACTTATAGAAAGCACTTGCAATTGTAAGGACAACTTTCAGCCTGAAACTTCACTCGTCTGTTTAAAGAACATCCTCGCTAGGAACTGAGTCACGCTTTTAGGTTTGGTGTAGCTGCTGCAATCTACCACTTTGATTAAAAAGTCTAATTTCAAATTAAAAATGTATTTTTCAAAGCATTCTTTCAGCTCTATAAACGTTGAGATTCTTTGAAAAGTGTAATACAGTTCCTTTTACTTTGTGAAGCAACACAGTTCTCAGTGTGTCTCAGATAACATTAGGCACTCAGATCTTCCAACTAGGCAATGAATTTCAGTTAATAAGGATGTTTGGGACATTAGCACCATTCATCTGAAAATACTGAAGAAATAGAAAAACAATAGTTAAATCTCAGAGAAGGCCTTCTGATGGGCAGACCAAGGCAATGAAATGTGGAACATTATTCATGTTTCACAGTAGGTCAGCCACTTCTCTTTAAACTCCAGGGTCTCAGATCATCTCCTGTACAATAGGCATGAAGCCAGCTTTAACCTTGTATTTTTATGATACTGCAAAGCAAAAAGCACCTCCCACTGCTTCTTACATTTCACAAAGGTGGGAATATGACTGTGATAAAGCTCCAATTCCAAAGTTCATCCATATTTAGAAAAGCATTTAGCACATCCTAGGCCAAGTTTACATATGCATATGCATGTGATTAAAGCAAAGCAAATGCTGGAAGACTGCACTCAATTAGCATGAGGGAACATCTAAAAAACTACAACAGGGTGGGTTTGGCATCAGACCCAGTCCTCTGGCTGCCCCAGCTGAGTGCTTTCACACTTCACTGGTGTTCTGCCCTGCAGCCTTTATGTCCCACATGCTTTTCAGAAGAAGTGTCTCTCCCAAAGATATTTCAAAGACATGCAGTAGTGTTTTACTAGAATTACTAGAGATAACCATGTTGTCATGAATCCATCGGTGCACGTCACTGAGATAGTAATGATGCCTGCCTAAAATAGTTTGCAACTGCTTTACAATGGTTTCTACCATTGGAAACAGGATTCTGTAGCTTAAGCCGCCCCATGATTAGAAGAAAGTTCACAGTAAAAAGCTGGGATTCTTGAGTTCCCTCCTATACCACCACATGCACAGTAGAGTAAATATACCTGTGTGTGGAAAGTGAGATGGAGATACATACAGACTGTACCTGCAGCTGAAATAATGGATAAAGCTGTTTTCAGATGAAGAACACACATCTGAAATACCCTATCACATAGCATTTTTTTGTAGTTAAACCTAGACAGGATCTCTCTTAGGAAAAGGGGAAATTGATTTGCTACTGAGCTGCTCACAGGAAAAACTGATGCTGAAAGTTAAAGTAATTACAAAGGATGGAAAACAATTGGGTCCAAATCACAAGCTTTTGTGAAATGCTGTTCCTCCATTCAGTGCCTTTGACTCCTGCACTGAGGTAAGTGTCTGTTCCCGTCACAGCACGGATGTGGTATGCACAAAGACACGATCACTGACTTGAGCATACAATGGAATGTCTGAAAAACAGATCTATAGTTTCTTTCTTCTCTCTCTTGCTTGGTTTACCAAGCTGTCCCTGGGGTGCTCATTGTTAAACATATTCATAAAATTGCTTCTACTTAAATAGAAACAAAAGATACAGAGCAAAAAGAAATCCTACTTTGGGTTATAGCTGAGCAACACCAGCAAAATTAGGCAGTGGCTCAGATCCTCACTCGGTGTAAATTAGCACCTTCAGCCCCAGATGGAGTTTTAGCAATTTACACCAGCTTGTTTTCTTTGCAGCATTGCAAGTGGCAGCTGAGTTTGGCTTGTCCTGCTAGAACAAGTAGGAAAAGGAAAGACCAAAATAGACTTTACCATCATTTTCCAGATGATCTTTCTTTGTGATAAGAGGGGTTTATATCTTAAAAAGTGCCTTTTCCACACAGTCCAGATACTTTTGTTTGAGCCTACAGAGAAGTGATACAAGCAACTCCTCTGTGGGTGTCGATTGATGTAGCCTCAGCAGTGTCAATGGACAACCTTTGAACACCTAAACCGGTAGCTGTTTGCCTGTAGCTCTTCGCCTGTATAAAATAGCATCATTTACTGTGGGTTGAGGCTGGTGGAACAGCCATGAAATGCTCCTAAATTATGCAGTGATCTGATACAGACTGAAGTTTTCCCACTGAGGAAGTCCCCATGCTTTCTTTAAAACTTATTATGCAGAAGCAGTCCAGGTTTGTTTCTCTCTACTTTTTCTGCGTTAAGAAATAGTACGTGTGCTCTGCAGATCAGTCTCAGTTTCGTGCTTTAAAATAGATACCATATGAAATACTAATCTGTCCACTTCTCTTCCTCTCTGAATATATCCATTATCAAGCTAATAGCGATGACTGAGAGAAATCCACTTGGATTGAGTTGAGCTGGTGGAAAAACTCTGATTGAAAAAGCGTTAAAAGCCATGTCATCTTGTCACCTTTGGCTGTCACAGTTTTCCCTGCTCACCCTTCATTTTCCTTACATCTTTGCACCCATTGCTGCTCTGACAGCACCCAGCAGGAACCCAAAGGCTGGAGCAGGGCAGCTTGGGCCCACAGTTCATCCATCTTTCCTGCATTGCAGCATGTCAGGGGGTCAGCGAGCACCCAGTTTTGCTGATTTAGAACATGCTGCTTTGGAGTCTCTGCCTGAGAGAGGCTCAGCAGACCTTGAAGAAGCAAACAGCAACATCAGTGCTATTCTAAAAAAGCCTCTTACCTTCTGTTGTCCTCATCATTGATTTGTGATTGGAAGAAAGAAGAGTAGGATTTAATGGGTGACCTCTGACATGAGAGTACAGCAGTTACACAGCCAGAAAAAGAAAGGGGAAGAAGGAAAGAATATTGTAGATAGCTGTGATGCATCACATACACATATATGACTGATAAAGTATAAGGAACCATATGTTTCTCATTCCAATTGTCCTCTGCAACCCTTCTCTCAGAAGAAAGGATAGTAATGAAGTTTTATTACACATAAAATTAGCTTCAGTAAGTGGTACCATTAACTAGATAATAAAAAGAATTGCCTGAATGTTGCAAAAGAATTGTTTTTTAAAATGTCATTTAATTGCTAAATGGCTCCTGCTCCTCTCCAGCTACTTTATCTTTGTAACAATGAAGACTGAACAACTGAGTGGAAGACTTTATGCCCCTCTTCTGTGTTCCCTGTAGGGAAAATTCAAAAGACAGAGCCTCTCAGACACTGCAGCAGCTTTCAATACTAGAACATCCTGTGTGTCCCTGGTCCCTTTAGTGTCCCTAGGACAGATTGACAAACCAACTGACCAAACTCCATGGGATGTTCACCAGGCCCTGGCTCAGCCCTGGGATCACCTGCATTTTCCAGCAGGATTGTTGCCAAAATAAATATATTACAAACATGTTTTGAACCATAGAATCATCACAGAATCATGGAATGTTACCAGTCTCGTGAGACCTCACCTGGAGTATTGTGTGCAGTTCTGGTGTCCTCAACATAAAAAGGACA